>VZTJ01006432.1:22295-47878 GCA_013397795.1 Orthonyx spaldingii | reverse complement strand
GCCTCGCCGCGGGGCCCCCCGCCGCCTCCCCCGCAAAGGCGCCGGGACGGGCTCGCACAGCCAGCAGGGCCCTGTTTCCCCCCTCCAGCCTTTCTGGAAAGTTTTCTCCCCGGCCGACAGGCTGTAAAACGTCCCTGCCTGGAAATGCGGCCCCGCTGCCGCCTTCCTCCGCCCCTCCGCGAAGCAGCGGGTGCGCTGCTGACAGCGGTGCCCGCGCATGGCCCCGTACCTCGGCCGCAGGCGGGCGGGCGGGCGGGCGAGCAGCCGGGTCATGCCTCAGGGCTGGGCTGGGCTGGGCCCGTCTCCCCGCCTCTCCTTTCCTCCGCCACCATGTCACGCCAACCAAACATGTCTGTGCGCCTGTGTGTGGCGGCAGTGACTTCCTGATCCGCCGCCGCTCGCACAGGCGGAGGGACGAGAAAGGCCACCCACCCTCGTATCCTCCCCCGCCGCCTGCCGCCTCCTGCCTCTGCCCCGCAGCGGCCCGGGCACGGGCTCCGCTGCTCTCCGGCCCCGCCCGGCAGCTGGCTGCAGCGGCGCTCTGCCGCCCAGCCCCGCCTCCGGCAGGGCACAGAACTTTTCCAGGTGCCAAACACCGCCGTCCCCTCTCCGGACACAGGGGCAGGGGAGCCGCAGCTACCTGAGCATCCGCGCGCGTCTGCATCCTCGCTCCCGCCCGGCCCGGTTAAAAAAAAAATAATTCCGTGCACACCGGAAATAAAACGCTTTTTTGCTTGGCAGGCAATTCCAAAATTGTAAGCGCATGTTTTGTGCTACTCTGCTTGGGGGTGGGGAGGAGGAGGAGGGCGAATTTCTGCAGGGAAAACGGGAGGGGTACGACGACATGCAAGCTATTTTGGGAAGTAAACCGCGACACCTTTACAGCAGGAGTGACTGCACAGTTAAAAACAAGAGACCGAAAAGCAACAGGAGCCGCAGCCCGTCGGCCGAAGTCCCAGCCCCCCCCCTTCCCCAGTGTGTGCAATGTTTGTGACAGGCAGGCAGCGAAATGATCCGGATCATGGCCTCCCTGGCTCTGGCGAGGAACGCCGCTACTCTTCTCGCAGGCGAGACCGCTCCCCCACGCACCATGTTCTTGCCTCCCCATGCCTACCAACTTCCCCTTGCTCGGCTGGGTCTGCGCCAGCGTGTGCCACGGCGGAGAAACAGCCCCGCCGCACCGCGCTCTGCTGCCTCCGGACAGCCTGAACTTCACCCCGCGACCCCCGGCAGCCGCGGCGGAGCGCCCGCGGCCCGTCCGTGTGGGCTGTCCTCCCCAAGGACCTGTTTCTCCCGCGGCCGCGCCGCCGGCAGCCCGCGACACGCTCGCTGGGCGGCAAGAACGAGAGTGCCGCTGACTCACGAGTCAGCCACCGATGACTCCGTGGGGGTTCCGTCGCTCCCACTCCGGAGATCCGCATCGTGATTATTCCAGAATAATACCGGATCAAAACTTTCTTTTCTCCACCCACCGGGTGATATAAATATTCGGGAGGGCCGGGCGCCGGAGAAGGTGGGGAGAAGGAAGCAGGTTGCACGGCGGCGCCTGGGACCGGTGTGGCCGTGCGCGGGGAAGGGGAGCGATGCAGACAGGGAAGGTGGGCACGGTTGCGAGCCGGCGCGGCCGCTGACAATGAAGGACCGTGCCGGGCACGGGGAGCTGGTGGGGTTACACCGAGTTGCAAGTTGTATTTACCTTCCGCCCGGGCGGAGCGTCGTGCTGGTTGTCGCTGCTGTCCCCCCTCCGTGAGTCACCCGAGTGCAGAAGCGGAGCGAGGGACTAGATTACGAACATGACTTCATTGGTGACAGCCATTCCCTCCTCTTCCTAAACTCCTGCCCCTCCTCCGGCCCCCCCTCCGCGGGCGCCGCTGCTCAGGCAGCGGCGCTCCCATTGGTCCGCCGGGCGGGGAGTGCCCGCCCACTGGCACGGAAGGAGCGGTCCTATTGGCGGCGGGCGCTGTCGCTCAGCCGCGGGGCCGGGCAGGCGGCGGTGCCGTGCGCAGGGCGAGCGCTCTGCACCGCGCTGGCAGCGCAGCCCGGGCCGCTTGCGCTCCGAGCGGCGGCTGCCGCGATCCTGCGTCCCGCCCAGCTCGCCTCTGCGGCGAGGAGAGAGGTGCAGCACCTCTCTTCCTGCGAAGGAGGCGGCAGGGCGCAGGCGGCACTCGCGGGAGTAGTTTGGGGAAGAGGTGAAGAAGGTGCTGGAACTGCGCCGTGCCTCTGCCCCGCTGCAGGGGCGGGGAGGAGCCAGCCTGACGGGCCTGGGGCCGGCTGTGTCGGGCTGTTGGCAGTGGGTGTGGGTATGCGTTTGTGTGTGTGTGCCCCCAGGGCGGGTGTCTCCCTCCCCTTAAAAAAAATACGTGGCGGGGGAAAAACTTAGACGTCGTCCTCTGTCTCCGGTAGCAGAGGGGGCTGTCGTGGACGAGAGGAGGCTGCTGAGAACACTGCAGCGGAACCGGCCTGTCAGGCGGGCTCCAGCGCCCGCAGCCCCTCGCTGAGCAGGGCTGGGCCGAAGCGGCAGCTGAGGCGTCGGCAGGTGGAATAAACCCGGGTGAAGAGCCGCGGTGGATCTCTTGTTTCTGAAGGATAGGGAGGGAAAAGAGTGCAGTTATGTTTCCTCTGTCTTGCTTGCTTCCGTTCGAGTAGGTTTTTTACAGTTGGTTTGGAAGTACGCTTTCCGGTTTCGTGTGCTGGTGCCGTTTTTGGTTGGGGTTGTTTGTTTGTTTTAATGCCTTGGGTGGTTTACCTGCTTTGCAGGGCTGCAGAGCTCTCATATTCTTTGTACAAGCTATACTGGTTGGTGTAACAGGCGACGAAGTACTTCATTAAAATAATGGGCACGCCAGTCTGAGCGGTTTTTTTCTTGAACACGAATTGTAGAGACAAAAAAAAAATACAGCCAGACTACCGTACATAGTGTTGCATGTAGTTACATTTCTTAAGATCATGTCACATAGGCAGTATTTGCCATTCTGAAAGTAGTATATATATATCTTACTTTAGATTTCACTTTGTGCTGTGAGGAAGAATGTTTATAGGAATCTAAGTAAAATCAGTAGCTGCTACAGATGCTCAGGTGACCGAATTTAACGTGAAGTTCCTCTGCTGTGGTCAGGTGGAGTAGTTAAAGACCTGAAGCAGTGCTGGGAGCACCGAATGCACTTTGTGGTCTTTAAGTGACAGGTATTGTTAACATGGTGGTTAGCTTGGGGCCGTTTTTATTGTTCGGATCACCAAGTTACAATGCTGGCATTACAATGCTAATTGCTACTTTCTCTGTAGTTCTCCAACTTAACCGTTAGCTTAATCTTATTTTTTATGTAAATGACTGAAATGCCAAAAGATAAGTGTGTAAGAATCAGTGCTAACTGGAGAACACCAAGTATCAATAAAGTAAAAAGTTTAAAAGGCTTTATTTTCAGTTCACTGTTGTCAGTGAAAAAATATGTACTTGGGAACAAAATCAAAGAAATTGAAACATTCAAATCTTTATATACAAAATATCTTATGTCATTATGTAAATCTTTTGATCCACTTGTAATTTATAGCTTTGGTTTTAGCTTTGTCTTAAGCTGCAAACTGGTGTCTAAGAGATAAAAGAATGTAGTTAGCATTCGTGGAAAATTATGCTAATACAAATGAAAGAGGTAAAGAGATCCTTTTTTATTATTTCTTCTTTTTTTTTTTCATAATACTGAAACGGTCATTAGGCAGTCATTTGTGTTTGTGGTTTGTTTTTCCTCCTCCATTCCCCAGTGTAAATCTGAGGACTGTTGGCCTTTTCTCTCTTGCAGAAGAGAAAACAAACATTAAATAATGGAGCAGAAGCTTTCTTTCAAGACATCTCAACTGTTTATTGGACTCAGCAGCATTCAAACCATTCTAAACCAGGTCAAGCCGTTCTTTTTGCTAGAAAGCATGCAGAGGAGAGAAGAAATATAAAGTTAATCTTTCAGGCAAAAGAAGAAAGGTTCTCTTGACTCTGCGATAGATGCAACTATATTTAGTTAATGATTATGTTTATTTTGGGAAGGTTGCAGCAGCCAATTTCATTTTGCAAGAGCATGAACATGCCTGTTGCTGCCGTCAGTCTGAAGGCTTTTTGTGTTTTGATGAAGTACCATTGAATCTCATTGTAACCTATACTGAGAGGATGGGAGGTATGAGGGGTTTTTGTCAAGGGAGGCATGTTCAACTGATATGAAAATCTTAATTGGAAGGTTCAATAAGACTTGCCTATATGAGACTTAAGTAGCTGAAGCTTTGTGCCTAATGAATATGCAAGCATGATGAATAATCCCATGCTAAAGGATAAATTTGTTTTCCCCTTATTAATTTATCTGACATAGCAAAAAGAAGAAAAAATGATGGCCCTTAACTTGAACCGATGGTTTGGATGCAGCCAATACTGGTAAAATGACACATAAAATTTTCAAACTAGATAAGGTACTGCTACAAGAAGAGGTATGTCTTTGACCAGCTAGGTATGTTTTTGTGGAGCTAAAGCTTGTTTATATGAAGAATCATACCAACATAATAAGTCTGTTTAGAAACTGATGTATCAGTGGAACTCTTGCAGGAACACTTTTACCGAAAGGAGGTCATTACGATCAGGGAGTTGCAGATGTTTACAGCAAGCTCACCATGGCCACCTTGAAACACCTGAAGTAACAGTTAGTGGTGCTATTTCTGTGTTTGCTACCAATTGTCTGCCAGAGACAATTGCACTCACTGTAACAGAAATAGCAGAAAATACAGTTTTTTAGTAGTTCAGCCAGTTCTTAGCAGAATCCAGCTGCTTTAGCCTGGATGGCCAGTGAAAAAGGGCTAAAGCTAGAACATTCCAAGAAGATGGTTTTATGCTCAGGCTTCTGTATAAAAACCAAAACAGAAGAAAAATGTTTTTTCATGTGTCCGGGGAAATCATAAAGAAGTGAACTTGCCATCCACAAGTCCATGGGCTCTGATGGCATACACCCATGGGTGCTGCAGGAACTGGCAGACATGATTGCTAGGCCGCTCTCAGATCTTTGAAAGGTCATGGCAGTCAGGAAAGGTGCCAGGATACTGGAGGAAACCAAGTACCACCATGGTCTTCAAAGCCGGCAAGAAGGAGGACGCAGGAAGCTACAGGCCAGTCAGTCTCATCTTAATCCCTGAAAAGGTAATGGAACATTTCATCCTGGCAGCCATCTCCATACATGTGGTAGACATGATAAGAGTAGTCAGCATGCTTAACCAACCTGATTGCCCTCTGTGCTGAGACAACTACCTGGGTGGATGAGGGAAGAGCAGTGGATATTTACCTGGACTTAGAGCAAAGGTTTTGACACTGTCTCTGGTGATATCCTCATAGACAAGCTCAGGAAGTGTGGGCTGGATGAGTGGACAGTGAGGTGCAGTGAGAATATACTCATTTGTATAAGCTACTGGTCACTGTTTAAGCAATGTTTGAGAACCGGTTATGACTACTTTCTCATCTTCTTGAACTACAGGCTTGGTTTGCCCAGATATAAGCATGTTTAAGACAATGAAATCTAAGTAAGGCTGAATTTGGCAAAAATTTTTTAACTACTGTTAACATGACTTTCATGCTCCTTAAATATGCATTTTTTCTCATACTTCATCATATGAAAGGGGATATTCTTGTCCTGGCAACCAGGAAAAAAATTAAATGCCACAGACAAAAAAATAAACTCTTAATTCTCATTCTCTGAAGAAAAAATGTAGAGTTCTTTTTTTGTTTTCACAGTATTTTTTTCTGGAGTCCTGCTGCCTGTTTCATGTGTGCTCAGTTTTCAGATTACAAGGTTCTGAATCCACAAGTAAGGCATAGGTTATGTCAATAGTTTTTTTAAAATTCTGGAGTAGTAGAGTGTGTTTGCAACTTCTCAATCATGGTATCTGTTTTCACATAATACAATAACAACTGAATACAGTTAGAACATACTGGTAAATTTTATAAATCAATGCACTGTATGAAGTAGTAGAATATGTTGAGATTCTCTCCTACCTAAACATGTAACATTTGAGACAAGTCCTGGAATGTCTTATTATCCTTCTTATCTCAAAAATGTATTTTATCAAAAATCAGTCTGGTGAGTATGATGATAAGGGAAAACAACAGTAAAATGGGGAGGGAAATGGTCTATTAAGAGAGGATTGTTTCAGTATTTTGTTAAATATGTTCTCAGTGTGCAAGGGCAATGCTGTTGTGTACTCTAACACAGTTTTCCCAGGTGAGTGACTGCTATCTGCTCAGTTACACAATTTGATCAGAAGTACCAAAGGCAAATAGCAGATCTGGAATGAGTTTTTCGAGAGGCTCTCAAACACCTGGATAAATTGGAGCCATCTCTGCTGCTACTCAACTTGCAGAGTAATGACAAGATAAAGCCTTAAGGGTGTTCTGTCTGTGCTCCCCTGTGAGTTCATTCCTAACTGTTATAGGTAAGTAGGACTCTGGAGATATTTTTATTTTCTATTTATACTTCTTCCTTTCTAAATCAGATACATGAACATAAAATACAGTACTCAAGAAGGAAGGTATGCAATTTAAGATACGGAGTTTTGATTTCAGCTGGCTTTGTCAATATGCAGACTTTTTCTAATTTAGTGTTCACACTCTGATTACGATATAAGAATAGTTTGCTTCTGTTTAGCTTTAAACAACTGATCTTGAAACCAAAATAAATCCTTCATCATGGGATGGTGTACAGGACAGGCCATTCAGTAATGCCAATGGAAGAAGTAGATGTCAGCTTTCTGCTACTGCGGTTTAGATTAGTCACTGCTTCTGGTGATCTGCTGACTCAGCAATTCATATGACCACTCTTTAACACAGAAATTCAGGTAAATCAGGTTAATTTTGACTGGTGAGGTAAATTGGGTGTGCTGGACATGACCCAGACGTGCTCTCACAGCCCAGAGAGTCAAATGTGTCCTGGGCTGCATCCAAAGCAGCGTGGGCAGCAGGGAGAAGCCTTGTCCCTCTATTCTGGTGAGACCTCACCTGCAGTGCTACATCCAACTCTGGGATCCCCAGCACAGGAAGGATATGGAACTGTTGGAGCAAGTCCAGAGGAGGCCACCAAGATGATAGAGGGATGGAGCACCTCTCTTGTTAGGAAGGGCTGAGAGAATTGTGTTTGTTCAGCCTGGAAAAGAGAAGGCTTTTAAGTGACTTCATTGCAGCCTTCCAGTACTTGAAGGGAGCCTGCAAGAAAGATGTGCAGAGACTTTTTGCAAGGACAGGAAGTGACAGGATGAGGGGGAATGGTTTCCAACTGAAAGACAGGAGGTTTAGTTTAGCTGCTGGGAAGAAATTCTTTGTTGTGAGGGTAGTGAGGCATTAGAAGAGGTTGCCCACATTAGCTGTTGATGTCGCATCCCTTGAAGTGTTCAAGGTGAGTTTGGATGGGACTCGCAGCAACTTGGTCTAGTGAAAAGTGGTGCTGCCCATGGCAGGAGTTGGAACGAGATAATCTTGAAGGCACATTTCAATCGAGGCCTGTGATTCTATGATATGAGCCAGCCATTGCATTTTGTCAAAGTAGCGCTGCTACAGGCTGTGTTTTTGACATGTTACAGTGAACTTCATTCTTCACAAGCAATCTGGTGATAGGTGAAGGCAACTTTTAATTCAACAAAACGGGTGATTCCAGAGTCATCCAGTCATAAGCAGGATATCATAAGGGATTAATAATTCTGTGAAAAAATTGTAAATTCATATAACCTAGCTTAGCCAGGAACATTCCTGTGTTAAGAAGATACCTGTGTTCCTTTTAGAAACCCTAATGAGTTGTTTGACCTTTTTACATTTCCTACTGTATTACATATAAATTCTGCTACTTAGCTTGCAAGAATTTTGTGTTCATTGTTGCAGTGACTTTGCCTGCTCTCTGTCTGATAGCTAGAGGCTGTTTGGCCTTTGCCGTCTTGTTCAGTGACCTATACATATTAAGCGCAGTTACGAAGCATTGTTTTAATACATGGTGTTTTAATGCACCTGAGTCATGTACTTGTGTTAACTCACAAGCATGTGCTTGACAAGTTCTGGGGGGGATAGTGATAATGATACTTACTGTCCATTTTGTCTTGTGCAACAAATGGTAAGTTAGCTGAGATAGCTAAGAGATAGCTAGGTAGCCTCTGGCAAAGAAAAACAGCTGTTACTGCATATTCTCTTCATACCTTGGAAAATCTTTATACTTTTAGAAACTTAGGTATAAATGCAGAAAAAAGAGTCTGTCAATAGATGAAATTGTGAGGGTGTGCTGGTTTAGGCCAAATTTGGAGAGGGAACCTCCAAAAGAGTCTTCTTCAGACGAGCAGATTTCAGCAGCCCCTCCCCCCAAACCGGTTCAGGAAAACTTCCTTCAAGAAAAGTGGAAAAACCTATTTATTTACCAAACAAAATGAATACTATTAAACAAATGGAAACCTCTAGTTGTTTTGAAGAGTCAATGAATCAAAGAAAGCCCTCCTTGGCTGCAGCTCAGTCAGGTTCAGTCCCTTCGGAGCTTGTGCCTAGTGGCCAGGCCCAGCATGCTGCTGTTGGGAGAGGGGGGCCCCAGGCAAGTGTCCCGATGTCCTGGACCAGAGAGGGGCTGAACAAATCCCAGAGAAAGGAACCACAGTCCAGGTAAAATTCTTCTTGCTTCAGCCAATGAGGGGAAAAAAAAAACAAAGGACAAACTCCCTGTCTCTTGCTCCCTTCCAGAAGCCGAGAAAAAGAGAGACTCCCAGAGTGCACACTCTCCCCTTATCTTCCACTGTCCTGCTGCTGGAGTCGAAAATATGTAAACAAAAACAAAACCTGTGCCGGCTCTCTGTGACTGAATTAAAAGGACAAAAACTGATTTCTGAGCATAGCAGATGATATGGAATATATAGCATAAAATACATAACATGAAATCACTCTAGGACAGAGGGTCAGCACAGATTATTCTCACCAGCTTTGCTAGAGACCTCCTGTGCCAAGTTACTAAACTCTTCAAGGTTCTACTAGGCTCAAATAGTGCTCCTCTCATTACAGCTCTGACACAAATTTTAGTTGTTTGAAATAAAATATTTAATAGGACACTACCCCATGGATCGGCTTCCCCTCTCATAAATCATAAAACATGTTCCTGAAATTAGCCTATTAGATTCTTAAATGTTTGTGGAGATTAAACTACCGGGTCTAAGTTTGATGGTGCTGTTCCAGTTTATCCTGTGATAGCTGAGGTGTGGCCATGGCACTGCTTCTTAAGCCAAAACCATGCAGTGGTTTTTGCTATGGAGCTTTGTGGATGTCTAAGGACATGGAGACTCTGGTACTGCCAACTTCACAAAGTCACCCTGCACTTTCCATGAAGAGAAAATATAGCCTGCTGAAGAGACTTTACATCGTGGGACACTCCATTGTCCTGGCTGGCAGAAGGCAGAATGGTCTGTGTGTTAGTAATGTCTTTAACTGCTGCAGCAGTTTGCTGCAATGCTTATGAGTCAGAGCCCTATATCCCTTGTCATGCGTTCTTAAATGCTCAGGTGGAATATATGTATGAGACCATTATCACAATCAAGACATTGTGTTCTGGCCTACCTGATTGATTTTTAGATTATTTTTTTTTAGGACTTTTAAAAGCCTTTATCAGTCTGAAGACCTGTATCTCAAATGTAGATGTATCTAGCCTCATGGTTTTCAATTATTTTCCTAAAACAGAGGATGATTAGCATTATATTTCAATGAAAAACTGTTCTAGGATTATAAACTTGATTTTTTTTAATGCTTTTTGTAAATAAAGGAGCAGAATTGGATACTACTTTTGAACAGTGTTAAAATAACCCATTTCTGATAAGAAGATACTCAGAGGAGTTAGAAGCCTGTTACACAGAACTTGCCAATGGTTTTCAAATATTTCTGTTATCAACTGTCACGAAATAGAAATTGTTTTCCTCCTTTCACTTCCTCTAGAATGTGTAAAACACATACAGTTAACCAGCCATTCTGAATTTCTGAAAATGTACCACTTAAAAAAATACCTGTGACTTCTCTGCAAAATTAATGAGGACTTTTCCACTATAAAATTTCTATAGAATGACTTGCTTAGAGCAATAACAAGTCAGAACAAAACAACTGTCAGGTTAATCCCTGCAGCAGAGAGTGGGAATCTGGGAAAATGTTGTCATCACCTGTTATCTACCTAGTTGTAGAGGTGTCATAAAGTGTCTTAAATGACCTGAGAGTACTTGAAGAGTATTAATATTAGACAATGAGGAGAAAGATGCAACTAAATCTTAACATACTAGTATCTGGAAGAAAGTAGATAGGTTTAATACCTCAGAGTTCATTTGTTCAGGATTAGAGATGAAACTATCAAGGAAAATAAGCCATCATGCAACTGTGGATTTGTACTGGAGAGGTGTTTGTCTAATAGGGATTTAACTCCAGTGCACTTGCTAATTTCAGGAAATATAAAGCAATGCATTTAAATGGGTCATCTCTGATTAGAAACTTTAGAAAGCAGAGTGATTCTGCTCCAGAGAAGCCAATGAGCTAGGTAAACTTCCACTCCTTAGTTACAAAGGGCCTGATATTAATATTCTGGGTAATAAAACTAGGTTGATGTGTTACAGTTATTATTATATCATACATAATGCTTATAATTTTGTCAATTGTTTCCTGTACTATTTATTGGCCTGTTGTATTTACTTCCTATTTAGCAGGGCAAATGGATTTTCTAAGTGTGTCAGGGGTACAATCCTCTGCCTCACTATTGCCTCCATGCATTCTAATGCATGCTAACAATAACATTAAGGACTGTGACTGTGCACCTTTTGCCCCTGACTGCCATCTGCCTTTTCACCAGGCCCAGTACTGTGAACAAATTATCAAGTAAAGCAAGCTGTCAATCTGTGTGCTTGTGGAAGGCACTAAGAATTTTTATGAAAAGTTATGCCCAGGTATAAATATATGTTGACATTTAGGTTCATGAGTGTTAGGTAAGTGTTCATATGTGTGGGGTAAGACTGGTAAGCAGCACAGATGCATAATTGTATTAAACTCAGAAGTCTGTCAAACAACACAGAGAATCTGTTTTATGCTGGTGAACTTCTGAACCTCTGGTAAGACTGGATGCATTAAGAATAATTAACAAGTAAGAAAACAAATTTGTGAGTGGATAGATGCAAGCAGACTGAGACAGAAGAGTAATAAGACAACCATCGCCCCAGTGACCGGATAAAGTGACATTTAAAAGTTAACTGGGAACCAGAACTGTACTGCTGTGTAAAAAAACCCCAGGGACAAGGAAGCAAATATAATCAGTTACAAAAAATACACTAATATAGCCCTACATCTAAGGAATATAATGACTGAACAACCCCCAAGCTAGCAACAGTTTAATTGGAGATGCAGTTGTTTAAGGCCTGAAACAGGTATAAAACACATGGAAATCTCTAGCAAAGCATTCATTATACTGTACCACTGTAAACAAACAAATCTATTTTTTTGTCATTGGAAAATTATTAGGGGCATTATTGTGAATTAACAAACTGGAATTTATTATCATAAATTGTCTTGTTTGTGGAAGAGGTGATAATGGTTCTTGCAACAGGAAAATTGTTTTGAAGTAATGATTAGATTTATGTCTCTCTCTTCCCTCTTTTAGCTCTCTTCCCACATCACTCCCACTATAGTCAGCCATTGCCCTGTGTGTTCGGGAGGACTTGTAAAAGACTAAGCTTACTACTTCTGCCATGGCACAGGACAACCAGGAGAAGAAAATAACTTGGTACTTTCACTGATCCTGTTTGATTCTGCTGCTGCCTTACATCTCCCAACTCTTTCCTCAGAAGCCAAGGTTATGCAAGTAGGAAGTAAAACCGACTCTTCAGGTTGTATAGATTGCTGAAACAACTGATTATTTCTGTCTTATCCCAAAGAAAGCAGGTAGTCTGCTTTTCTAAGTTGCTTCCTACTTTGCCTGGACCAAAACCTATTTTTTTTTCACTTGTGAGACTCTGAACAGGCTGCATTTTAGAACCTAGGAAAGAGCTATATTCAGAGAAATCTAAATAGAGAATGCACAGGCATGTCTGTTTCTGAAGCTGCTGCACAGAGGGAGGACTTGCTGGAAGAACCCCTGAGAGTAAAGGTGTGGCACAAATCCCTGCACAGAGAAGGTCCAAACTGGAAGGTTAACCCTAAAAGCACTAGCAGCATGTTAGATTCACAAACCACCCCAAAAGTTAAATAGAAGTTGTCCACTTAGAAACTGATGGGCTAGTTGGACAGACTTCTAGCTAGTCTTGTTGCCTGGGAAGTTGACCTGCAAAACCTATGTTTGTCACAGCATAGAATTTTTAAATAAAGGAGTTGGACCATATGCATGAGCAAGGGCAATAGCAGCAAGTTGTCATTCCAGCCCAGTTAGCAAAAACTCTGTTTTTGCTGGACTGTTGAAGAATAACCCAAATACATTGGAGACTGTGGGTTTCACTGCTACATAGTCAGCATCCATAGAGAATAACACTCACAGGATGTGATACTGTATTACTCTGACAAATCTAGAGATTAGACTCCATTATCATTGATGTATCCATTGCTATTCCTTGCTTCCTGTACCTCACCCATTAAACATGCAAAATTTTGGCCATTTTGAAGAATGAAGGATTCCCCCCAAAATATTTGTTGCTTCTAAATATCCATTCTCTTTCCTATGCCCAGTTCCTGTGGATTTGAGTGGGGTTTTTTGGCATTGTGGGGATTTTGTGCCTGGGTTTTTTTGTTTACTTGTTTTTTGTAAATCTGCCTTTAAATGTACATGAAACCTGATGACTTGCATCTGTGTTCCTAGCTGGTATGCATGGTCTGCCTAGAAGAAAAATGGCTTTTTTCTTACATGAGGGGGGAGCTGAGGAAGCACAAGAGAAGGTAAGAATAAGAGAAAAGTCATAATGAGAATAACAAACAAAGTTAAAACTAATTTATGGGAAAAAATTCAGGTCAGGGAATGTGAAATGGAGGTGCTTGGCAGCTAGTGGGAAGCAAGTTTGAGTGAGCCAGTTCTTTTGCCTCTTCATGGCTGCTGCAGGTTTTCCTGGTGGCTGGGATATAACTTCAAAACTAGCTTCTGTGCTTTGTTTCATCCGATAGGTGTACTTGGAACATCCTGTATAAGCAACGTCACACAGAAGCAATTATGATTGTAGTTGGTTAGAGGGTGATCTTAGGGATAAAGAAGACTTAGTAGAGATTGTAAACAAGAAACATTTTTATCATGCTACTGTAGCTCATGTACACTATTGTTTTTAGTTATGGTTAAAGGAGCGTTATACCAATTTAAGAAACTAGTGCCTTAATGCTGCTGCAGTTGTGGAGAGGCTGAATTGAGGGTTAAGGCAATCCACCTTCAGAGATCTCAAATTTCCATCATTATGAAAGTGCTTTTTTCCAGGTATGGCTTATTCAATTCAAGGATTACATTGTTGTGTAATTTTACTCAAGAAACAACCTGGCTATTAGTAGACACTGGTGAGTAGAAAATTTGTTGTTAAAAGGACTGATTGTGATAGTTACCACAAGCTCTGCAAAAGAGCACACAACCCGTAGATCAGTTTGGAAATGAAGGTCTGCAGTTATATTGAGGTTTGTATTTAATGGCCAGGCCTTGCCAGAGGCCCTCTGGAAAATCAAAGCACTGGTTTCAAGAATTGGCAAAGATGTTAGTGCAGATGGGACTTGAAATGTCATAGATGGAACCTTTTCTGCTTTGTTTCTGAAAGTACACGTGTGATCTGGGTTTGTCCCTCTTTGGAAATTCTTTTCTTTTTAGCTCAGATAACAGCAAGTGAATTGCTGCCAAAACATTATGGAACTATGCTGCACATAGCTACCATATTTTCTTGTCCTGAGAAACAGTGCTTTTCACTGGGGTTTTTTGTACCTTCTCTTAAAGAAAGCAGCATTAAATTGCATTGGAAGGTAAACTGAGTAGACTGTACCGGTACTACTGTTCAGATTCCTAACACTGGCCTTCTTATTATGTACTTCTGGCATACGGAGCCATGTTAACATGTGATGGTAGAATTTCTAGCTAAGCATGCCACGGTGGTGAATTTTCTCCCCCAGTGTTTCCTTACATCTGCAATTACACTGTGGAGAATAATATTCTTGTGCTGTAAATGTAATTTGGCCAAACACCTAAATTCTTGCAAGTTAGATAATCCTCACTTTGAAAGCATAAAGACAGCATGCAATTTCCCTGAAAGAAATAATAAATTAGTGGTAGATGTATGGACAGCACACTGAGGTCAATTCTTTATCCATGATCTAACTGGGAGAAATGTTGAATCTGTGTTGATATAGTGAATTTCCTCTTTAGGCTCAATAACTTGCATTAATTACTTCATGGGAAGAAGAAGGGTATTTTGAAGGCATTCTGTAAAACAAAGCAACAATTGTCAACAAGAATTTTGACAGGTAGGTTTAAATTCTTCTAGTTCTAGATTTGAGTTCTATTTAGTAAAAATTCTTTAGAAAACAAGCCATCCAAGAATAGACAGTGGAAATAAATAGTGACTTATCTTACCCTTGTAACGATTTGCTGAGTAATTTCACGAGGTGGAAGTGTTTGTAGGAGGATGTACTTTGATTTCAAATACAAGCAGGGCTTTGTAAACATATTCAAATCATTGTGCACATGGCAGCTTTGTTTCCTCCTAGAACCTACTCTAGATGGGTTATATATTACAAATCTCATGCAACAGTTACATTATTGTGCACTTAATATCTTTAAAGGTTTTTTTAAATACTTTGCAGTTTTCTTTCCAATACCATAGAAGTTCTGCTATCCATCCAGTCCTAGGTTTTTGCATTACAAAGTTTTTTTGGTGCCATCTCCAAAAAGCACATTAC
Organism: Orthonyx spaldingii; assembly: GCA_013397795.1. NCBI lineage: Eukaryota > Metazoa > Chordata > Aves > Passeriformes > Orthonychidae > Orthonyx > Orthonyx spaldingii. Next base: position 32,976 of record VZTJ01006432.1, on the reverse strand, counting down.
AAGTGTTTTGCAGTATTGGGCCTTGCTGGTTTGCCTTGTAGCTGGTTGCTGGCTGGGTATCTGTGACTGTTCAATTCCAAAGGAGCCATTTTGTGGTTTTGGGGTTTTTTTTGTGATATGATCCACTATCCACTGTCTTCAAGATCCACCACCCACAGCTATTTGGCCAAGTTTAAGACTGAAGAGAGAAGACCCAGTAGTGACTGAGTCACTTCTGTTGTGTGCCAACAAGTTGCTCGTTTGCTGATTAGCCACCTGCTTTTGATCTGGATTATATCCAGACCTGCTCCAGCTGGCCAGAGAATGGGAATGTCAGCTGTAGTCAAGGATACCTGCAAAGCACTGAGAGCTGCAGCAAAGCATCTTTAAAGAGAAGCACAGGGAAAGGCAAATTAAAGGGAAGGCAAGGGAAAAATAGAGGCAAGGAGCCAATTTCTGATCTCAGCATCACTGATGTCACCAATATGAATTTGGTCCACAGAGTGCTGAGGAAATGAGAATAGAAACAGGTCAGAGGGAAAGGTGACAGACTAGCACAGGTAACAGGGAGGGGAAAATTAATCATGTCTCAACTGTAATCTTAATGGCTACTCTGCTTGAACACTTGTAGTGTCTCTTACTCATCCAAGAGCATAAAGTTAATAAAATCTTTCCAACAGACTGCTTGTCTTTCATAGCAGCTCCAGCCAGGGATTTTTACTGGTCGTGCACTCATCTGCAGATCCATTTGAAAAGCAAGGTGCTCAGATCTAATGAAGGGGGAAAGGCTGAAATCTCCTCATGTTTCGAGTGAAATCCTATAGTACGAAACGTTCTTATACTTAAGGTCTTCTTTTTTGTAATGTTCTACACATTTCTGAGGTTGCTTAATTTGCTGATGAATACCAACAAGTTTCAACTATGCTTTAGAACATGTTCTTGTAAAAAGCTGCAACAATCACACAAAAAAACTACCTTACTGAAATGTTTTCTTTTGAAAATGCTCATGAAACTCTATTGGTGAGTCAAAAAAGATGAAAATAAATGTTAAGTTTGCTGCAAGAATTTTTTAGTTGTTTCACTAGACTATTTGTTCTGAAAGTAGTTTTTGTTCTAAAATAAGGAACAGAAAGCATGCCTGAAGAACCCCTCATCTGCCTTTAAGTATGCCTCAATCTAAAAAGTTGTGCTTAATTAGTTATTTGTTTATAGTGTGTCCATTCTAAATTCTTTCATTTTTTGAACATTTGCCTCTGGAAAGTTTTGGGGGTGTTTTTTTTTGCTTGTTTTGGTTTCGTTTTTTGGATTTGTTAGGTAGAGTGACTGACAATCATAAAACTAAGGCAAATAGCCAGTTTCATGTGTCTAGGTAGCACAAGGGTTAAGATGATTCAGTATGATAATATACATTGCAGTTACTGCCTTTCACTAAAGAGAAGCAAGGCTTTGGAATTCTTTGTCCACTTGAATAGCAGTATGATTTTTGCAAGTGCTGTGTTTGAAAAGTCCTACTGAACTGAGGTAAGGGAAGCATTGTCTCACATTCCTGTTTGCAGACGCTTGGAGGCCTGATCTAGCAATAAGATGTGCTATGTTGGTTTTCTGACTGTTGCATTAGAAAATACAGGGGTTTTTTTGCTGGATATTTTTTTGTAAGTGTGAATTTATAGGAGATTGTCTTTGACTTGAAGCTGACAAACGTCGTCAAGTTTGAAAAATAACCTCTCACAAAAAAGAGAAAAAAAGGCACAGAGAATTCTACTTCCAGTTAGTAACAGTCTTAGACATAACTAAGCCAGATGCTGCATATTAAAGCATAGACATACCCCTGCCCCTAGAAACAGAACTGTCATCTGAGGTCAACAGTTTACATTAATAAGATATTTGAAATTCTCTTTTCCAGATATTTCTGTTGCAGATTGATTTCTTTTGTCGTATATGACCCCAGACACCCAAATTTGCAAGTGGAAGCAGTCTTATAGCCTCAGACAAGCCCCTGTAGAACTGCTGCTCACACAGGATAGTCCTTCTATTTCAGCAGCATTACCTGCAGGATTTAACATTTGTCATGTTTACAGATTTCCACCTTGAAGCCTAAACAGAGCAGGTGTGTGATTAGCTAATTAACTCAGCCAGCTAAGCTTTTTAAAACTTAAGTATAAAATATATGACATACAGGCCTCACTTTTTAATGCTCCTGGATGAGGTCATTCTCCTTTCCTAATTTGGAAGAAGCTTCTGTAGGGATAGATACCTATTAAGGGAATCAACAGGATTGTATGACTCGTTGTAATGAAAGTCAAATCATGTTATTCAGCAAATATTTATGTATAAGAATAGGAAATACCTGTAGGTTTTTGCAACTCTATTCCAAAGCTGAAGAAATTTCAGAATGTGAGATGTCTTGCTGTAGTTAGTTTACAAAATACCTTAATGCTATTATTTTGGAAACATAATTGTTCTTTACTTTTCACCATTGTACTTACATTTCTTGTAGAAATAAATTTTGTTTCCCTTAACAGCAGCTGGAGCTGAGTTTTGCTCCATATCTTCCTGGTAAAATTTTTCTAAGTACAACCATTAGGGACAAAAATTTGCATTAAGCTGGTAGTATAAAATCCAGTATGCTATAAATGCAGCCATTCTACTTCTTACCATGATAGCTTCTCCATTGGTCCACTGATAAAGGATCTCCCCACAGTGATCCTCTTTGGAAGAGTGATCTGCTCTTTGTTGTATGCTTACTAGGAAATATGGGTGGAAACCCAAAATGTGATCATAAAGGTTTCTTTCTTTCAGGCTTGATTGGCTTTTCTTTATCATGTCTTAAACAAAAGGTCTGCTCACTGCAAAGATAGCCTTCTTCATTTTGGCTGGGAGAAGGAGTCATGAGATGATCATGTGCAGCACACCTTCTTGCTTCTCTCTCTGCAGTTCGTCCTCTCCTATCTGGCAGCTGCTAGCTTGGAGATGAACCGTGTCCCGCACTGGCTTGGTCCAAACCAGATTCTGCTTCAGCTGTTTCCAAATAAAAATAATCATCTTTCAAAGCTGAGACTGCAGTAAATTGCCAACGTTTGTTGACATAAAGCATACTTGTGAAGATGTGTATTGATGACATAGGACCATAATTCTCAAATGGTCTGGTTTCAGGCAAGTACTTTGAGATAGACCTTTCAGCCTCTTATTAACATTGCTTTTATTTGATGCTCATTGAGAAGATCCCCCTGATGCATGAATTGCAGCCAGGAATAATGAGGACATAAATTAGGAACTCTTAGGAAATGAGATTACACTTTGACATGACCATGACTAGGGTCTATGACTGACATCATAGTGGTGGGGTTGCTCTAATCTCTGGCAGATTGATTTATCACACATTACAGAATACATGCATATAAGTTCCTTGCATCATGTGAAGTAGAAAGATATTGAAATCACTAATAAAAATGTTTCTCTGAATTCTGCAGTGCAGAATGATATCTGATGAATGTGAAGTATACGTACCAGAAATGCATCAAAAACCCTGTTTTTCTCTGAGGAAAAAAGTGTATTTAACCTCTTAGAAAAAAAAAGGAGTTTAACAGCATCTGAACAAATATTTTTCTGTTGGCAATGCTTGCTGTTCCATAAAAGGATAGTCTGGTTGTTCATAGGATTCTCCTTTCATTTGCTGCTTGTGCAGGCTCACAATTTCTCTAATAATAAGGGTAAAGAAATTGATACTTCAGACTCTATCTAGCCCATAGAAGTAACAGGGAAGACAAGATCCTCTTTCTAAGCAAGAACATTCTGTTTTCTAGCTTACAGACCACAGACAATGCATGAAAACTGCTTGGGAAAGTCCTCATGATTTCTTGGGAAAGTTATGGAAGAGCTGCTTGTTTCTCATTCTTTCTTTAAATCAGGTTATATGTAAAAAGCAGTCTCTATATAGCTTGAATCAAGGGACAGTATTCTTTTAATTGCCCAGATGCTATACAATCTCATGAATTGCACGTATGTGACATGATGTAGGAATTTATACCAGTCTTGATATGATGTCAATAACAATATTAACACAAAATAATCAAGTTAAAATGCTTTTTATTCTATCCTGCATGTTAAAATTATTTGATTCTTTGATAGTTTTTCAATGGAATCACTTAGTCATTCCTGTAACTTCCTGTAGTTCAGAGATTTCTAGATAATATGCTGCAAATATTGAGAATAGTTGAAGGTTAAAAGAAGTGCCAAAATCTGTTTTAATCTTCACCATGGTTTGAAATAAGAAAAGCAGCAAGGCATGCTTTAAATGCAAGCTAAAAGTCAAAGATGCGTCTGATATGTAGGAGGTGCTTGTATAGCTTTTTGAACCCTCCAGGAACTGGATTTATGTATTGAATATTTATAGCTTAGCTATGAGTCTTTTTGTATTCTGGTTTCTTCACCTTATAACAGATTTGGTTGCAGGCAGAAGTTATTCATTTAGAGTTTTGGTGGTCCAGTCTACTCTTAGTGTCATTGAAGTGGTGGAAGGTGGGGTATTGCTGCTTTCCCACAATGACTTGCAAGTAGCTCTTTAAAGTAAATACCTATATTGCTTCACAGCTGGTGCAAGTGGTTTGCTCATAACAGGTTCATATTTTGTACAGAAACTGTAATTCCTTTTTTTTTGCAAAAGCTGGATTTTCACTCCTCCAAAAATATAGCCTGTAAAAGGCTGGCAATATGTTGTTATGTTGTGCTATGTGTTTCTCAAAGCTTTTTAGAAAGCTTTTAGAACAAAGATGTTTTTAGAGAAAAGTATTTTTCAACTTCCAGGTATAACTACACCTCCAGATATAATCAGAATGCGATCTGTGTTGGTTTTCTCTAATTTCAATAATTTCTTAACATTTTTGCTGTAACATTTTCATAGGCCTTGTGACAGAAGGGGAGAACTTACCATTCTTAAACAATGGTTTTTGATCTTCTATGTCATTTAGCTTTTTCTGATGCATCTGCCATTGCAAAGGAAAAGCAAGTTTTCATAGCTGGGGCACATCTTTTTTCCTGCTTAGCTTTCTGACTGGAAATGTAACCTAGTATGATTACAGCAAAGAAGACTGATTTACACAAGACTTTGGGTATTAATGACATCGAGCACCATCTGAATACAAGTTGCTCAGGAGAAATCTATGGGAGGAAGACAAGAAAATAATTTTATGAGACTGAGACTATCACTCCTAGAGTTTCAACTACCAGAAGTATTGCTCTGTGGGTTAGTTTCTTTCCTGACAAATTCATGGACTTTAACAATCATAGGTTTAAAAATGAGGATGAAAACGAAACAAAATTCCCCTAACAATTCTTAACATCTGACGAGATATTATAAAATGAGCACTTTGTGTCCAGGTATTACAGTTGGTAGCATCCCTACCCTCCCAGTAAAGAATTTCCTCCTAATAGCTAATCTAAATATGCCTTCTTTCAGTTTAAAACAATTGCCCCTTGTCCTGTCACTATCTGCCCATATAAAAAGCACCTCTCCCTTGTTATTATAAGCCCTCTTACGCACTGGAAGACTTCAATGAGGTCTCCCCAGAGCCTTTTCTCCAGGCTGAACAAGCCCAGGTCTTTCAGCTTGTCTTCACAGGAGAGGTGCTTCAGCTCTCTGATTATCTTCATGGCTCTTCTTTGGACTTGCTCCAACAGACACGTGTCTTTTCTGAACTCATGCAGCACTCCTGGTGGGATCTCACAAGGGCAGAATTGAGGAGGAGAATCCCCTCCCTCTCCCTGCTGGCCACCCCGCCTTATGATGCAACCCAGGGCAGGATTGGTTTTCTGATCTCTGAGCCCACACTGCTGGGTCATATCCAGCTTTTCATCCAGGAAAATCCCTGGGCTCTTCTCCACAGGGCTACTCCCAATGAGTTCTTCTCCTAGTGTGTACTCATATCTGGGGCTGTCCTGATCCAGGGGCAGCACTTTGTACTTGGACTTGTTGAACTTCATGAGATTCCCCTGAGGCCCACTTCTCAAGCTTGTCCAGGTCCCTCTGGATAGGATCCTGTCTTTTCAGTGTCTCAGCTTCATGTCATCTGCAAACCTGCTGAGGGTGCACTCGATGTCACTGTTGATATCATTGATGAAGATATTGAAGAGCACCAGTGCCCAAACAGAGCCCTGAGAAACACCACTCCTCACCAGCCTCCACCTGGACATAGAGCCATTGACCACAACTCTCTGGCTGTGTCCATCCAGCAAATTCCTTATTCACTGAATAATACATCCATCAAATCCATGTCTTTCCAATTTGGAGGTAATGATGTCATTTGGGACCATAAAGGCCTTATAGAAGTCCAGACAGGAGACATCTTCCCTTGTCAATCGTTGCTGTCACTGCATCACAGAAGAGTACTAGATTGGTCAGGCACGATTTGCTCTCAGTAAAATTTGCTGGCTGCCTCAGATCACCTCTTTGTCTTTTCTGTGCTTCAGCATATCTGTGAGGAAGATTTGCTCCATGATCTTCCAAACGCATAAGTGAGGCTCACCAGTCAATAGTTCCACAGATCTTCCTTTCTCCCATTTTTAAAAATGGGAGTGATGTTTTCCTTTCTTCAGCCCCTTCACCTATCTGCCTGCACTTTTCAAATATGATGGAGAGTGGCTTGGCAACATCAGCCACTTTCCTCAGGACCCTGAAGCGTGTCTCATCAGATCTCATAGACTTGTGGCTGTTCAGCTTCTTTAAGTAATCCCAGACCTGTTCTTCGCTTATAGGGTAAAGTACTTTGCTCCTTCAACACCCACAGATAGGATTGGGGACTTGAGAGAAGTGGGAAGCCTGACTGCTAGTGCAGACTGAGGCAAAGAACTCTGTGAGTACCTCAGCCTTGCAGTTACCAACAGTTCACCCTTCTCACTTACTAGGGTGGATACACTCTACTTGGCCTTTCTTTTCTGACCTATGTACTTATCAAATCTTTTCTTGTTATTCTTCACATCTCTTGCCAAATCCTGTTCCAGCTTTGCCTTGCCTTTCCTGATGCCATCCCTATACATCCAAATTATATCCCAGTATTCTCCCCAGGTTACCTGTACCTGCTTCCACTGGCTGTACATTTCTTTCTTACTCCTCAGTTTGATGAGCAGATACCTGCTAAGCCGTGCCAGTTTCCAGCCTGCCTGCCATGATTTCCTACACACTGGGATAAAGATCTCTTGTTCTCTAAGAGAGCTCTGATCGGCTCCTCTATTCTCGAGGGAAGCTACCTAGTGAACCTCATTCACCAATTTTTTCCAACAGCTGGAATTCCACTCTTGCAAAGTTCAGAGTCTTGATTTTGCTCCTTGCCAGGTCCAAACTTCTTGAGATCATGAACTCAGCCAGGGTGGTTGTTACAGCCAAAGCTGTAAGCCAGTCTTAACTCCTTTGACGTGCTTGCTTATCCACCACATTGTTGAGTGCCAGGTCCAGTAATGTCTCACCTCTGGTTAGTTTGTCTAATACCTGTACCAGGAAGTTGTCCCCTACATTCTCCAGCATCTCCTGGATTATTTGCTGTATTGATTTCCTAGCAGATGACCAGGTGGTTGAAGTCCTGAGAGCTGGTTGAGAGCTCCTGAGCCTGATGCTTCCTGTATCTGAAGCAAAATGCCTTGTTGACAGGCTCCCCTGATCAACCTATAGCAGATCCCTGTCACCAGGTGTCCTTTGTTAGTACTGTCTTTGATTTTCACCAGCAGGGTCTCTGTTTGTGGCTGTTTCTCTGTGCCAGCTTTTCACAATCTGACCCTTCCTTGACACTGAGCACAACACCCCACCCCTTCTTCTCAGCCTGTCTCTTCTGAAAAGCTTGTAGCCCTCAACTACAGTGCTCCAGTCATGTAACTCATGCCCCATGTTTCTGTGTGTCGTGGGTTTACTTAGGAAGGGTCAGTCTTTCAAGTGACTTATGGTGCAGGAAGTAGTGCACTTTGCTTCCTGGGAAACGGAGCCAGTGACCAGCTACTTTTGAGTATTGATGGGTGTATAATCCAATTAAAAGTTGTTCCGCCTCCAGGGAAAAAAACATATTTAAGAGAGATACACCTGAAAAAAACCCTCTTTTCCTGTCCTGTTGCTGCCAGAGAAGCAAGTTCTGTTCTGTGCTTCTCTCTCTGGTAAGGCTGGGCCCTTGCCCTTTCCCCCCCCTCCCCTCCTCAGAGCGGGGAGGGGGGGGAGGTTTAGAAGGGAGTTTGCAGCACCAGTGCAGCTGAACGTGGGGGAGGACCCGGCCTGAGATCTCCGGCTGCTGGGCAAAACATTTTAACTACAGCGGGCAGTGCCGGGCCGGCTCCCTCCGGGCCGGCTCCCTCCAGGCCGGGTCAACTTCGCAGAGCCCAGCCCTTGCTCTGGGCCGGGCAGAGGCCAGGCCGGCTCCCCCCAGGCCGGGCCAGCTTCGCAGAGCGAGGCTATTGAGACTCTTAACTGCTTCTGCAGCCCGGCTCAGACTTTTTAAACAACCCAAGAAAAATCATGGGACTGTCGCAGAGGCCCGAGAAAGAAATTAACCCTTTCGTTACCCAGATCAAACTTGCAGAAACTGATCTGCTCTTGCACAGATAGAAGAAGAGTGAGGACACTTACAAAAACACAGCATAGAGACTCAAAGTCAGTGAGAGAAGCAGAGCTGAAGCTTAGAGGGAAGGAGCATGAGGAGTGCTACAAAGTAAAAGCTGAAAATTCTTCTGTGAAACCATGATTGAGACCAAGCTAAAATATTCCCTGTAATATATGACAAATGGTCTAAGGGGGGATGTGACGTTCTACCTGCAGCCAGTGCAGCCAGTGAATCAAGGCACCTGTGTGAAGATAAGTAGATATTGAAGTAATTGCAGCCTGATGAGAAATTTGAGCAGAGAAGAGAAGAAGCTGTAATCCAGATCCCTTGCCCCGGGGAATGGTCAAAGGAAATTTACATTGCCAGTCATAGAAGAAGGGGATTTCTTTGCGGCAGTAGTAGAACAACTCATCCTTAAAAAAACACCCCATGAACTGTCATAACCCACCGTAGTAGCAGTGGGAAAGCTACTGGTGTGGGAGGGACGTTCCACAACAAGCAGAGATCTTTTTCTCCTGGGCGGCTGCTAGTTGTGAAGCTGAAAACCATAAGAACTGTATTTCTTGTAGAGAAGTCAACATGGTAAAGCAGGAGAAAACTCCTCTCCCTAAATGACTGAAGAAAGACTAATTTAGAAGTGGTAAACTGACTGAAAGTCAAAGTGTTGTTTTTTTGTATTGTCATTGAAAAAAATGGAGAGGTGGGAAGAGCACAAGTGTTCTGACGGGTTTGTTCTAGTTCTTAATTTTTTTCTTCCTTTTAAGTCTGTTAATAAGCTTTCTTTATATTCTTTAAAGTTTGAGCCTGCTTTACCTACTCCTAATCCTTATCTCACAGCAAAATTAAATAAAATCTAGTAAGTGTGCTAGCGTTTAGCCAAAAAACTCAGGTGAACAAACTCAAACCACTACACGAAATTAGTGTTTCCGCCTGGTTTCAAACCAAACTAGTACACTGTGATAGCAATTAGGTCATAGTTTTCTAAATGCACTGAGGTTTCCAGCTCCTCTTGCTTGTTACCTGTGCTGTGTGAATTGGTGTAGAGGCATTTCAGCTGGGCCATCCACCTCTTCATCTTCTGGGAAAAGCCCTCTCTAATTCTATTGAGATGATTTACAGGTCTTTCCCAGCTGTTCCCTAAAGTGCTGTAGCTCCTGGTTCCTTACTGATAAGTTCGTAGAGCATCCTCTTCCTCTGCTAAATGTAGTTTAAAGCTCTACTAGTATGTCCTGCCAGCTTGTTCCCCAGAGTAAGTGTCTGAACTCTTCAGTACCAAGGCTTGCTTAAGCACAGCACAGAGATGTAGCAGTGTTTATAAAATGTATTCCTAATTCTGCAGAACCCTGAAGGCCAGAGCATGAAAAACCATCTGGAAATAAAAGAAAGGAAGGAATATTGTCCTGAGTCTAATAAGACCCATACTTTTTTTTTGTGAGAAAGCTGTTGAATGGGTGACCATGTGCTCAACAACAAACAATGCCTAAATAAGCAAGTAATACCAGCTTCTTAATATTGATAATCAGGGTCAACATTCTTTAAAGTGTAAACTACTAATTACAGAAATATGGGGCCTAATCTTACAATCTTTCACACTTTCTTAGCTACACTAACAGTGCTCACCAGAATAAATACTGGAATCATAGAATGGTTTATGTTAGAAGCGACCTTAAATATCCTTCAGTTCCGGACTCATTGCCACGGGCAGGGACACTTTCCACTAGACCAGGCTGCTCAGATCTCCATCCAGCCTGGCCTTGAACATTTCCAGGGATGGGGCATCTACAGCTTCTCTGGGCAACCTGTTCCTGTTCCTCACTACCCTCTCAGGAAAGAATTTCTTCCAAATATCTTGTCTAAATCTAATTTCTTTCAGTTTGAAGCCATTCCCCCTTTTCCTGTCACTAGAAGCCCTTGTAAGAAGTCCCTCTCAAGCTTCCTTGTAGACCTCCCTTACTGTCCTAGTTTGAGGACAGGTGTCTGCTAAGGAAGGCAGGAGCCTCCCTGGGAATAGGAAATATAATCCCCTTCCCTCCGAATTAGTATAATTTTTGAAATTAAAGGGGCTTTCAGGCAAGGTTGTGGGAAAAGGAATAACAGTTCTTTACTACTATATATATATATATATATAT
>VZTJ01006432.1:0-12819 GCA_013397795.1 Orthonyx spaldingii | reverse complement strand
GGTTTTACACCCCCCCCCCCCCCCACTGGGTGACATGTTCTGTTGAATTAACTCTGAAATGGTACGTTTTCTATTAGCACACTTATGCTTGAAAATGTATTGTACTTCTGCTTTGAGTATTACAGCAGTTCATGAAGAAAGGACTGGATTAACTTTATCATCTTCACAATGAGAAAGGTAAATACGTGCATGCTGAATGCTTTTGTTATAGTGGTGCATAAAAATTGTTTGTTGTTTCATGAGTTATCCCAAAATACAAGTTACAATACAGATAACAAGTGAAAACTTAAATTGTCTAAAGTTAATAGCTTAGGTAACACTGTATTCATAAACAAAGAACACTTATACTTATGCTAAATATCAGGATGAATATTTTTTTCCCCATTTGGGAAATCTATTATTAGCTTTTTTATTTCCATTCTAGCTTAATTTTCTGCAGCCTGGATTGGCTCTGGAATCATTATGTTTCAGTTTCTTTCTAGTATTGTATCTATGGCCTTACTTATCCATCATTTTATTTGGTCTGCCATTTCAGATGTTAGATATAAGCTGTGATATTTATCTAGGCTATCACAATAATGGCTTTGGAAGAGTCACTCAGAATGCTTTGGCAATGCCTCTGTCCACCTCTTGAAGAGCAACCTGATGGAACTGCCTTATGTCTGATTCAATTGTTCCTTTCATTCCCCCCCTCCATCAACAGTTGTTACAGAAATTTAGAAAAAGACATATATTACACACACTCACACACACACACACACACACCCCCACACACCCCTCCTCAACTGCTGGACAATGAACACTTTACGACTTTACACTATTCAGATAAATTGTACTAAATCTGTGGCAACTCCTGTTAGACAAGGTGAATTATTACCCTGAATTACACAATAGCATACATCTAAAAAGATTTTGTCTTAGTCATGGAGGTATCGTAGAACTGTCGGAATTGATCTGGGTTCAGCCTATAAAGGACATGCAGATGGCAATTTTAAGTCCTGTAGACTGTCATTGAGCTGAGTACCATAGAATAAGAGAAAAATAAATAATTTCATTACTGAAATGCAGAGTTATAAATGTCATTTTTTGCAGGCTGAACCAAAAATTCAGTGGTTATACAGGTTATGTGCAAGTTATATCAATACAGGTTGCATCAATACAACTTATGCTTGTGTGGATTGCAGGCTCTAATTCAAGAGGAGAAGGCCTATGTGGAACTAGCTTAGCTTCCCATTAACGGGAGACTAAAATTCACTGACTGTTAATTAAATATACAAGTTTTATCATAAAAGAAAATAAAGACCCAGGTGATAGCTGCATCAACTTTTTACGGGACAAGCTGATCCCATTCACACAGGACTAGATTGATACCAATTGTACAATGTGATCTTTGTAGCCAAGATCTTCTGTGAAGCCTATTAATACCTACTCTGGTCAAATGAAAAATAGCACAGGTCATTAAAGAAAATAAAATACATAGAAATAGTGTGACTAATGTATAATTATTTTGCCAGACACGGGAAAAACATGATTAACAATACTCAATGCATGCTCTAAGCTTACCACAGGCACTAAAGGATGGATATAAGCTTGCCTATGAAGAGGAAAGCTGAAATAGCCATTTCAAACACAACCTAGAAAATGAAACTGGAGCTGGAGATCCTGACCAGAATACCTGTTAAGAATAAGGTATCCCAAATGAACAATGCAGCCATAAATAAGCTAACAACATTTGGAAGATTCAGGAAGAGTAGACAGAAAAATAAAATGTATAGTGATGACATTTTCATGGTCTCACATTTTATGGACCTCCAACACTACTTCCCTGATTTATAAGTTGAGGTTTTCTAATGCAAAAGTGTGAAATCTGGTAGAAAAAATAAAGATGGTATTAGAATGCAGCTCCTTCTGTGTCACAGAGGAGGAAGTATTAATCAGAGCTACACAATAACTGCAAACAGTTGAGAAAACTCATAAATACAGTTGAGACACAGAGCTTTCTGTGCAACCTCAGAGGCATATTGAAATGACAAAATGGAGAAATAATTGTCAAACTGGTGATGACCATCACTGTTCATCATATTTTGCATAGCAATGAGTATGCTGAGTGCCCTTCTCTATGCCAGCTACCTGGGCGAGCTATTGAGATTTTGCTAATGTTGCAAGTGAATGAGAGTCAGATGGCAAAAATGTTTCGGGTAAGGGCTTCTTTCTCTTCTGTCACTGTAAACAGAATCATTCACACTCACAATGACAGATAAGCACTTAAGTCATAAAGAACACTTCAGCAATTAACGCATTGGTGATTATTTACTTATTGCAGGCACCATGTGTGGGTGAAGCCACCTTGCCTAGGTGTTAATCAGATAATTATAGGACACCGTTGAGTTGGAAGGGACCCACAATGGCGAAAATCTTTTGAAAACTTCTACAAAGGATATATGTGTAAAGTGTCCCTTCGAGCCCATGCCATTTTAGGAGTGTGACAGAGGGAATAACCTACATGCCAAGGTGTGTTCTCTTCTGAATTTGAAATGAAAAGACGTGGAAGTTCTGATCATGAAAGGAACAAGGAAATGACATCCCTGGCCCTTTTTTTTAAAATTACTGTCACTTTTTCTCCAGAACTAATTTCAACATGGCTTCAATCAGACATTTTCAAGATGCTGACACTAAATTTCTCTCCACAGACAGACATCTGAAGTGAACTGTTCCGTCTTTGGTTTCCACAATACAGCTCACTTCAAATGAAGAAGCTTGAGAACATTCTGTATTTTCCCATGGTCCATGTTGTTAATTGCATACAGCTGCACAGTTCAAAGAGAGTTCCTGAAAGGACCATCCTTCAGAGCTGTTAATTTGTTGGTGTGGCTTCTTGGGTATAGAAGGTGTGTTTTAAGAGATTTGTTAGCAGTGATTCCAGAAAGAACTTGTGACAAGATAGAAAGTGACACTGCAAAATATCCTTAATGATTGATTCCCCCTCTTTTTAAAAATTAACTTACATATCTATATAAATAGATCAGGGCTCTGCTATTGATTTGCATTTACATAATTTCCATCCAATACGTTTTTAATGTAGTTTTGGCTTTGTCGGGCTTGAAATAACAGAATACAAAAATCACATTTCTGTATGCAGAATATATTAATATACTCATATCAACCTCTTTTTCAAAATATACTTAGGTCATTCAAGTGATTTAGTTCAAAGCTGAGGTCTGGTCTGTCTAGGAACTGACTAAAATGGGTGATCTTAACTCTACTCAGCTTAGATCAGATCTTTGTGGTTTTCTTATCTTGATGTAAAACCTTGTGATGAAATTCTGGGTGTTAGACACAGGAGCACTACATAGGAAGGGCAGCTGAAAACCTCACAAGCCCATTATTAGGGGTAAGAAGTCCTTCCATCATAAAGTTATATGATACATGGTACCACCAGAAAACATGGAAAAAATAGACTACACTGGCATTCTGTTAAGAATTGGAAAATTAAGAAATTAATCTAAACTAAGCAGTCCAAAGCACACGGGGATGCGTGCTATATGCATATGGGAGTGTATAATGTGCTTGAAGTTGTCATTGAAAGTGAAGAAATAGGCAGTTGAGGACATTACAACATTCATGTTGGCTGAATTATAATCTCTTGAAAGTCTTTCCACACCTTTAAAGAGGTGCAGAAGTCAGTGTAACAGGAAATGGAGATACACATTTTTAAAACAATAGCTAGACTGAGGTCTGGATTCCCTAGAGTGTTAGGCTGACACCACTCCTCAGAACTGCCTGGTCAATGGCCATGTTTGTGCTTGGAAAGTTCATCTATTCATAAGGCTTTGTTAGGCCACAAAAAGGCAGTACTTAAAACTTTATTAAGCTACTTCAGCCCAATTACTATCAGGCTATATGCTATAGAAAAGGCATTTACATAGTATTTGTACTGTAGGAAGATCTTACTCTTAACTAAAATAAGAATGCTGAAAAACTAAATGTACATAGTCTAAGGATGACTTGTGTCTGTAGAATTGATTGATGGGAGGGCTAATACGATGACCTTCTATAATTAATCATCTCATTCCTTACCTATGGACAGCTCAGCTGTGTCAAAGACAACTGAGCTGTGTGTAAAACAGGTCCTGAATCACTAGCAGTTGCAGTTCAATTATTTTGAAGTAAAATCATAACCTTTTACTTCCAAGGCAAATTGAATTGAACTATGGCGTTTCAAAAGGCTCTATGGGGCAAAGGTTCAGTACACTCAATACGTTCTCTAAAATGCAGTGAACATCTCTTGGGTCACCCAGAAACAGTCTTTCAGTCTTTTTCTCTGTGTTTCAGTTTCTCTGTATTTCTACTATCCAAGTAGAAATTCCAGTGCCAATACCCTGGAATAATCAGCGTAGGTGGCATTGCCAGTTTTTGCAAGGTGATACGGCAGTCCCCAGGAAAGTGGATAAAGGGGATGATTCACTTTCAAATAAACCCTTGTCTCTGACAGTCTAGACAGTGTTTTTCCAATATTATAACAGAGCCACGACACTTTGTTAAATTTGCCTGCACTGTAGCTGCTAAAATCATACAAATACATCTATTTTGAAATGGGCTTTATCTCTTTTTCCCACCACTGTCAAGATGTGCCTAAGTATGCTAGAGAAGCTGGTGGAGGTGAAACAAAGCTTTTTCTTTGTCTCTGATGGAAGTAGGTTTTGCTGTGTGAAAGACTTGGCTGCATTTGGAGTTGATTCAAGTTTTTTTCAGTGTGCTTTTGCCTTCTTACAACATTGCTATTTATTTGTAGGCATAGCTGGAAGAAAGGTCCTTCAACCTTTTCTGTCATGATGTAAGTCTAAATGCTGGATGAACAAAGCTGTTGGGAAGGGATCAATCTGCCAACAGCCAAAGGTCAATGCCTGGGTATAAACTGCAGAAATAAAATCAATCCACCATAACCTAAATCCTTCAAAGATACAGGCAAAATGCCAAGATGGGTCACCCACAGTGCCAAAGCACAGGTTGCAGTGGCCGTCAGCTAAGCTAAACAGCACATTGAGGGGATCCAGGTTTGCAGACCAACAAGCCTATACCATGCAAGTGCCACATATCTACTACAGAGATGCTCAGGTAGTGTCACTAAATTCCCAAAAGATTGTGAGTCATGTGAGATGGACAAGGTGGGAAGCTAACCCATAACTGTCCCCATGTTACCTAGATAATGCCTACACAGATGCCCCTCAGACCCATGCCAGTGAATCCAGCTGAGTGCACACTTCAGAGCTCAGCACCAGTGCCAGCTCCAGGTACTAAAAAACAAGCCTACTGCTCATGAATCCTACTGCATGTGGCCTTGAAAGAGAACCTTACCAAGCTTACTTTTCCATGATGCCACCCTGCCTAGGCTTGCTCTACTCTGCCCTTACATTTGCTCTCTGCTCACAGTGGTTGATCTGCTCTGATCTTCAGCATATTTGGAGTATAGAGGAACTGTATTCCAGATGTCTGCTGCCTGCACTGTCAGTGGCCTAGTGGCATTTTTGTTATCTAACTGGGCTAGCTGGGCAAGCCAGAGCAAGCAAAGAACATGACAGAGGGTGGTGAGTGGCTCTGTGCAGAAAAGGAGTGTCCTGGTCCCAGCTGCAGCCCACACCAGGAGAGGAGTGTCCCAGTCACAGCCTCTTCCCAGACCTCACTGTACTATCCACCAGGCTCTGCCACAACATCTCTGGAATTAATGCCTCCCCACTCTGATGAGGCAGAGGAAAGCCATCCAGGCACTGAGAGTAGGCATACATGTCAAGACACCAAAGTAATTAAAAAGATGTTTTTTAAAATGAGACAAAGCACTGAGTGTTGTTGATAGACAAACTTGAGCAGGATCTTTCTTTCAGGGATTGATGTACAAGCATGTCTAAGACAGAGATGTTGAGCAGATGGCCTTCTTTTCAGGTATGGATACACTTTGGAATTTTATAAACTTCATGAAAGAAAAATCAGGGCAACACAAAGCTATTTTTTCCTACTTAGCAGCTGGAAGTAAGGTGAATTTATCAGCCTCAGTGGTGTCCCTTCTGAACAACAGCATCCCAGAAAAAGAAAAGGCAAACAAGCAATCCAGCACATAATGGCATGGTTGAAATTATCTCTGTCTTGTTTTGTGCACCTGGAAGAATGAACTTTTTGGTACAAGGCAGATGTAATTTAGTCTTTGTGCTGACTCACACTTGGAAAATAACTGAGGAAAAACTGCAAAATATAATGAATTATTTATTAATAATTGGGAATTTATGTGTGTGTGTGTGTGTGTGTGTGCATATGGACAACTGCAGCTAAGTGGGACTGAGAAACTAGGGTGGACTGCATTTAGAGCAAAAGTGAGTGGCTCACTGGCTAAAGCACCTTAAAGCACCTAAGGCTCTTTTCTTCTCTTTCTCCCTCTTTCCACTCTTCCATATACTCACCATATAGCACCTTTATCCATATTCAAGTGCTCAGATATAATTTAAACCACATAGTCCCTTCCTGCCCATCTACAAAAGAATTTGTTCCATTGCAGTGGAAAGTTACAATGTTTATGACATCTCTGTCTAAGATGAGCCCCAAAGCAAGCATTTTATCCTCACTCATATAGTCATCATAAGGTATAAAATGAAATTTCCAAAATCAAAAGACTGTATGAGAGCTTCAGAGAACCACATGTCAGGTTTTACTTTGATGTATGATATGTTTGAAAAAAATTCTGGGAAGGGGAGGAGATGAGGAAAGGAAAAAGATGCACTGAGTATCTTCCAGGAGATTTCCTCTCTATTGCTTAATTCTTTATATTGTAGAAGGAAGGAAATAACCTCTCCTTGCTGCCTGGAGAAAGAATGAAAGTATTCTGAAGAGACAATGTAAGAACTTCATTTAGTACCATGGATTGTTTCACATTCCCACTTGCATCTTAATTAAAGTAAACATCACCTCAAAGTTTGCAGTGAGGGTATAATTATTTTTAAAACTTTGGAGGGATTGGCAGATAAATACTTCGTTTCCTGAGATGGTTTAGAAAAGAGCTTTATCTCAGACTAGTGAACTTTATCACCTGGTCCAGAAGTAAGGAGGGAGATGGAGTTTATCCAGGCACCAAATGGTAGTTTTTGAAAAGTCTACTGCTGTTTATTTCCTGGGAGAGCAGAGTTTTGGTCCTAATGGTCAAGGGCAGTTGAATATATTAATGTCTTTTTCCTCTCTGTCCCTATTTTCTCTGTTTAGTAAGACATTTAAGCACCCACTGTACTAGTTCAAGAAGCAGATCCCTGTATTTCTCTCCTAGTGATGACTGAATCCTCCCCACCTGCTTTCATTATTTGGTTGCATCTTCAAAGTAATAGCTCTTTTTCTTTTGTAGTTTTCCTAAGCTAGCTCTGTCTCTTCTCACTCCTCTCTGCCACCTCCTATTTGCACTTACAGCTACTGTCAGTGTCATCTGTGCCTGCCATCTGCTTCCAGAATATTATGAAGCTGTAATCACAGGACATTTTGAAATTTATTCATACAAATCAAAGACATTCAGTTGCTGTCAGGGGTGGATTTAGAGCTTAGAAAGGCATAGGTCTCCTTGCAGAGGCTTTCAGAAACAGCAGCTGGCAGAGGTTTCCCTGCCTATTTTGCAGCCCACCTGGCTCCTGACCTCCAGTATTTTTGCATTCTCAGGCTTCAGCTGAGATCAGCTAACTCTACCAGATAATTTGCAGTTTAGTGGTAAACATGAATCTGGGTGAGAATGAGACTAAAGGAATTTTTCACTTGCGACCCCATTTATGCCTAGTCTGTAGAAGTGTATAACCACAGCAGTAACCTGTGTCTTGCTCCTTTTACAAATAGGCTGTACCTCAGTATACATTTTCTTTTCATTATTTGAGGTAGAGGCTACTTTGTTAAGACCAAGCAGTACCTGTAATAGTGGCCTAATCCCTATCAAGCGCCTCTAGATGCTACTCAAGTAAATGGCAGTAGTAGTATCAGATGGGGAGCTATTTGTATCTTCCCACATGGATAGCAGATGCTAAGGGTTGCTTCTGCACTGCTCAGTTTATACTCTCAACTTCCAGAATAACGGAATAGGTTGCAATAAACTATGTTTGCATTGTAAGATGATGTGGACTGCTTCTACTGCTCCAAGAGAGATTCTACAAAATGAAACAGCTAGTGCTAAGGACCCACATACACAATATGCACATTTCAGGATGGTGGAGTTTTTGCTTTGAATTTTCTCTACTCTGCTCTGCTGGACTGATTTGGGGCAGAAGCATCTTAGGTGCAGTCTCTGTGTGCACTTCTAATTTGGCATCATTCAAGGAAAGACTGATCCATGCTCTGTGCAAGCCAGAGTGGAGGTGATGGAGGGCTGCACACTTCTTATAACACTAGAGGGCTGATTTTTGCAGTATGCTCCCCTGGCTTCAAAACTATTTCGAATCAGTTTAAAAATGTTTACTCTTTCACAGTTCATTTTCATACATTTGGCGGATTGGTGTGCCTTTCAAAATGTCTCTTCTAGGTCTCTTGTTTTGCAAAAGCACCTTCAATATGTCAGTGTTTCCATAGATGTCCCTAAATGGAATCATCATTATGTAGGAAAAGCAACAGAAATTTAAAAAGAGCTGTTACATATTTCTGCAAAACCAAACCAGTTGCTCTGTGGATTCCCTTTTCCCCCAAGACCTATAGAGAGCTGGAGATCCAATCTGAATGTAATGTATCTATGGCCTCACTGAACCTAGTGCACACTGCCTGTGCTGCCCGTGGAAGCTAAGCTGTTACAGGCTCAGCTAGTAGCTGGAGGCAAGCCAAATCAGGGTCCTGAAGGCTGTAGAAACAAGCCAAAGATCTGTGGTCAAACGCTTGGCAGGTATTAGACCACAGAAACCAAATAAGTTGAAAAGCTTCATTTGGCTCTGTTGTTGCTGCTGAGTTGATGTGTGGGAATAAAGAAGTGTGACCTAATGATTAGCAGTGGCGGTACAGCAGCTGAAGGATTGCAAAAGCAGGATGGTTTAATCCCAGAGGCTGTATTTTTTTTTTTTTTAATCTAGGGGACTTGTTCAAAACACACACAAAGGAGCTAAATGTAACACAGTGAAAACAAGAGCAGTGTTTTTAAGGGATCAGAATTAGGATGCGTTGCTTCCCTATAATTGTCTATCTATCCCCTGGCTGGTGCCACAGCACTTGATAGCATTCCCTCAAAATTCCCGGTGAAGGTATACTTAATTTGAATTTAAAATCCCTGATAAGAATCTTGATGATGAAATCAAATCCCTTGATGAAATGCCTGAGTCCCTTGTCCCATGGTGGTAATTTGTCATCTTTGCTGTCAGGTAATGTAGACTGGCAGCGGAGATCTAGAAATGGAGGAGGAAATGGTGGATGTGGGCAAGCAGGCAGGAAGGCACCGAGTCCTTGAGTCATTCTGCTGTGGGGAGACCACTGTGAGCATACAGTGATGAAGCAGGCAGTGGTACCTACCAAATCCCCATTTCAGTGCTAGTGGGTGTTTTGGGCTCCAGGCAAGCACAGACTTCTTCATAATTGTTGAAATAATCTCACAAAAGGACTGTATAATTTAAATGAATAGGAGATTACTTTAGGTGCAGGTGAAAGAGGTACAAGTGTTTTTGCTACATCCAAAATGCACCAGAACAACAGAAACTTACTGGTACAAGCTGAAGAAACCTGCATCTCCTTGCTACATCACACAGATCCTGTATGAACATGCTGATGTGCATGTTTTGGGATAGGGTGACAAGTCCATTTACCTATTAAGCTGCTTTCACCACGAGAAGAAGAAAAATCTTAACAATTCAGACAAGGAGCCTTATCATGTTCATCACGGAGTCTGCAAGTCCTTATTCTGGGCCATAACAAGCTGGTGTGACAACAGGGGTTGGAGCTAAGGCCCCGCAGCTGCATCCCTGTGCCTGCACTACCACGGCTTGGAGGGAGATGGGGCACCCCTGTCTGTTAGTGCATTCTGGTAGTCAGCAAGGATAGGGGTCACAGCCTGGGGATGGAAAAGGGAAGGTTTGATTATGGTACAGGACACTGGAAAGGACCTGGGATTCCTGGGCAGCAGAAATTCAAGGTGGGATAAGACCATTTTCTTCTTGCCTAAGTTAGCCATACGTAGACTTCTCTAGGTTTGAAATGGGTGGGATGTTTTTTAGAAAATATTTAGCAAGACAATTTTAAAACAGCTTGGTTCTTAACTAGTTAGAGCTTCATAGCTTTAAATTGAGTTTGTTGTATATGCTTAGCTACAAACTCTCTCAGGAATAAACCAACAATATATTAGTATATTAGTTTATGTTAGGCCAGTATACTGTAAACTCTGAATCTCAGCCTGTTTCACAAGTTTTGTCCCTCACTAATCTTATATCTGTCTTTGAAATTTAAAAGTTTGCTGAAGAAATCATTGATTTGTAATAAGAAATACTGTAGAAATTTTTTTTGTGTGTGCAGCCTGCTGTGAAACAGATACAGATCCATGGATCATGCATACTTTACAGAAAAATCTGGTTTTTGTAGTAAACTCTGCAGATTTCAAAAATGTTATTTCTTCAAATGCAGCTCATGATTACTAGTAGAACTGAAAGTAGGATTGACTTCTGCCTGTTCAGGTTCAGCACTCCCAGGACTGCCCTTAAGAGGCACATGTGTGGGAGAACTCAACACCTAGTTTCCTGAGTTCCTAGATCTGATCTTAAGTCTGCATCAGCAAAATTAAGATACTCCAGTCTCACAAGTGCTGGTGTGAAAGCTGAGAATGTGAAGTCATAAAACAGCAAGTGGCAAAATTAATTTGGAAGCAAAAAAAAGCAGAGAAATTTTTATTTGAATTTTCTTTGGTTTAAAGTCACAGAGTGGCAAATAACATGATTATACAAATAATGTGATTTTTCAAGGTGCTTTGTACTAGGAAATTCTGATCAAGGCTTACTCTTTGTTTTCTGTATCCAAATGATAAATATTTTGCCTTTTACAAAATAATTATTTTATGACCCAAGGGCTGGTACCTGCAGATAAACCTGTGCTTCATCACACTCTCCTGACATGAAAAGTACTCATAAATCACAATCTAAACTGTAGTTTCACATCCTCTTAGAAACCATTCAAACAGAGGCATGGCAAGTCATTTAGGTAGTTGGCAGAGCAAAGCCTGTCAGTACACTTACACTACAGGCATGTAACCTGTTTTCCCTTCCTCCATCTGCTGCATCAATTTGGGGTTGGGTAGGAATTATGCAAAACAATAGCTGCTACCGTTTCAGAAATATGTAGAATTCCCCTTTAGCTTGCAACCTTTTCTATCAAGATTTTGACATCACACACATGAGTGCTTTACTGAATCTGAGGAAAAAGGAGATAAAACATAATGGAAGGCAAGGTTTTACCAGGAACATGGTAGACCGTGAGCAGACCATAGTCAGATGGAATGTTAAATGCTTGTTCTTTGCAAGGGTGGGAGCTATCACTCACAGAGTAAAAACCATGGCCTTGGGCCACCCCCACAGCTAGGAAACCTGCACAGGAGAAGACTGCTGCATGTTTTCCAAGGACAGACATAGGCAGTTTTCCAGACAGAGGCTGGGAACACTCATCCTGGAGGAACCTGCAGGACTGAACTGACCTTCACCTCTTTAGGTAGGAGCAGAGCAGTGGAGCAGGGTGTTGAAGCATCACCAGAGCCAGTTCAGTGGAGGCTGTAGTGGAATGGCAGAGCTTCAGGGAAGCTGTACCAGGTTAGTAAAGCATTGCTGAAGTTACCCGAGATTACTGCCCCTGTGCTCTGTGCGTAAGGCATAACCAAAATGTTTCAGTGCAAGAGGTGCATGATGCCCCTGTGCCTTTCTTATGGGAAATATTCCTCTGAGATCACTGTGGATTTGGGGTGTCACTACTATCCTTTTCTCCCCAGTGCCAGGCCCCAAATCCCACTGTACACAGGTGATGCATTCAATGCAGCTCCTTGATGATAGAGAAAACATCAATAGTCAAAGTGAAAACACTCCAATAATGGGAATGGGAGATGAGAAAGTAAGTGGTAACAGCAAGGAAAGTTTAAGGCTTTTTCTCAGCCAGAGTGTTTCCCTTCTTAGAAGTAAAATCAGAACATGTAACAAACAAGGATGAATTGAAAGACAAAGTATCCCCACGTGTCTTGTTTTTGTTTTCTCTTCGGCTCAGATTTATACTGCATTGTAGCCCAAACTCCTATTAGAGACACCTGGTTTAAGTCTGTAGAGTTATTTGTTTATGATTTGGGTTTTTTTTTTTTCATTTTCATTTTTCTCAGTTTTTCATTATTTCTCCCCTCTAGCTTTACTCTAGTAATATTTTCTCAGCTTTTGTCTTCTCTGTTTCTCTTTTATCTTCTCCTCTCCTGTCTCTCCAGGCATCTTGAGCTGCACTTGTCTGCTCAATGCACTATCTTGCAGAGTTAGTAGATCCTTCAGATGACCACTACTCAAGCTTTAGAAAGATCTCTTTCCTTTATTCCTTCCTTTTTTTCCCCCACAACCTTTTACTGTCTGCAAAACCAACTGCAGAGTGGGAGAGAGGCTCTCCTTCCTTCCAAGTACACAATGCCACCTTTCTTGGAAGTAGTTTTCCCTGATTTCTGCAGCTAATGGAATAATTTCCCTTCCTAGTTACTTTGATGAGTCTCTTTCTGTCTCCCAGTGAGTGGGGCACCTGTGTGAGGGTTATTGGCATCCAGACACTTTATCATACCCTCTCTCAAGTAATAGGTTTGATTTTCATGTTCATTAAGGTTGCTCAACACCTGGT
>VZTJ01006430.1:245551-284346 GCA_013397795.1 Orthonyx spaldingii | reverse complement strand
AGTTTCGAACCAAACTAATACAGAAACAAATTCCTCCAGCTGCAGCTCAAAGGATGCTCTGAGTTGTTCTAACTCCATAAAAAAAAAAAATCAAAGGGTGTGGAGTAAGTGGCACTGAATATTCTTAGGCTTTATTTTTGTGAATTTCTCACTTTGCAGCCTTTCCCTGTGCCACCCTGCAGTGTTGCAGTGTCATGCCCTATCCTGACCTGGAGAAATCATAGGAAGGTACAGTTGCTTTAAGAAAGGTGGTCAGTTGTCATTGTTGCATAGATTGATCTGAGCAGAACTATATACCCTTCTCATTACACACACAAGAAACTCGAGTCTCTGGTAACCTTATGGTATTTCATTTTTTGTACACTTTACTGAGAATTTTTAAAAATATGTTGTTGAAGTTCTGCATTTTAATTATGCCTCATATGCCCTGATTTTTAGTTATGAAGTTTCTTGGCATATCTTGTTACATAATTGGTCACATTTCTGAAACTCTTAGAATATCCTGAACACTGCTGTGCTCTTGGAATTTAGGACAAGCATAGCTGTGTGTACAGAGTTCTAATATCTGCTTTACTGAATCAGTAAGTGGCTTGTTAATGTTACTTCAAAACCGCAGGTTTGCTATGCTTGACAAGTAAGTGATTTATTTTCTCAAACTTGTTTTATTAAATGCAGTTTAACATAAAATCAAAATCCTAGACCCTTTCCTCAAAGAATATAATGTTTTATGCATCATGACAGGAATGAATGAAATTTCCTTAGAAATAGGAAAAGTTCATATAGTTCCAGTGAGACTAATCAGTAAAATCAATCTTAAATGAGAATAAAATAATTTAATAATACATTAGAAGGTATAAGGTTTACTGCTTTCCAAGATGGTAGTTCATTGTATTAACCTTAATGTTTTATCTCTTACACTCCTATCGGAGAATTTTAGGGAGACATATAGCATGCCTGAATCCAAAATTTAGACAAAAACTATTCTAGTGTAGATGGAACTATATTTCTAATTATTCATTTTTGCCAAGTGATCTATAAAAGATCAGCTCCAGTCAGAAGTTTCATGACAAGTGGGAAAATAAATTGCTCAAGATAGGATGCAAATTAGGGACAAAGTTCAGCTGACTACCAGAATGTGTAATTATATTTTGATATGTCACACAGTAAGACAGTCTCATTTGATTTAAATTTGTAAACTAAAAATATTTGACTGTAAAAATGGCAGGGAAAGGGTAAATAAAAACGGGTAATTCTTGAGAAATGTAAATATGACCTTGAAAAATAAATCCAGAGTAGGTTATGCAATAAATTTCTTGAATGCAATTTTATCTTGCAATACTGTAGTGGTGAATCTGTTTTATGAATTATCTGGGATATCCATAAATGCAGCATTGGTGGTCTGAGAAAGAAAGATTCTAAGACATGTCCAACTAAAAAATGCAAAATATTCTGCATAATGTATTGATAATGAATAAGTAAAAACCAATAATTATGACCAAAAGAAAATCCCACCAAACAAACAGAGACTACTTAAAAAGTAATTCCAGCACCAGAGGATTTTAAGAATTAAATACCGCGTGTAAGCAAAGAATATGATTAAGAGTGTGTGGCTGCAATATTTCAAGGGCTGTGCAACATAATTGGTAGTGAAAGTCAATGCTCCTAGAGTAGTTCACCCTTATGGCTCTTAGAAACCTGATTTTGATCCATTGTTCCTTGGCTATACATTTATATGTATACCTGCTTATTGAACATTTGGTGCTCTATAGAGATGTTTACACACATGATCTGTGTCTGCATGCCTGCAAATTGCCTATCACAATTGGCAGTTGTTGATTAATGAATGCAAATTCAGCTTTTCTTCAAAGCTACTGATACACTGTAACTCAACATCTGTGGATGCCAGAGTAATGCTATGTATGTAACATGGATTTAAGAGTTTAATGTGAGAGAATAATAGCCAAGCAATAGATCAGCAGTCAGAGAGCAGTTAGACTGTGCTGGTTGCTAACATTTTTTTCAACTAAAGCTTGCCCATAAACCCTTGATTGTTTCCTTAGTTTAATGTTTTGTTGTGTTATGCTGACAAAATGTTTGATGGAAAAGCAATGGGTTTTTTCTCAGACAATATAGTCACTAAAACGTTGACCATGAGAAGAGTGTATTTCTTACAAAAGGCAGTGTGGTGATGTGCAGAGGTGCTCCTGAGTCTTGACAACATTGTAGCAATAGCCTTGAGTCCCCTCTGCACAGAAGGACTACTTTGCTTATTTGTACCTAAGCTTAGAACAACATTTTACAGTTTGGATGCAAAGGACCAAACTGTATGATCTTATTTCAAGTTTGCAAGAAACAAAATAGGAAGTAGAGAGATAGAGGCATAAGGCTGGTTTGCCTAACAAGGCAAAAAGATGGTAAAATTTTTAAACAGGGAAGGTTGTAGGATAAACTCCTCCACTTGTCACTGGCCTCTAGGTAGGCAAAGACACTTTAAATATGACTTTCCATTTTCTATCAGGTTTGGGGTGGTTTTTACCCAGTTAGACTTTTTTATTTTTATTTATCCATCCAGACTATAATATTGTAACCTGGATATAAGTACAAGGCATGAGACATGTTGAAAGCCTTGACTAAAATCAAGGCAAATTACTTCCACTAGCCTAACCTCATTAATAAAATAATTTGTTTTATCAAAGCAGACAAAGAGGTTTCTCAAGAATGGTTTACACTTGATAAGTATTGACTCTTCCTAAGCACTTTGTCCTTCATATGCCCAGAATTCTGTTTCGGGAGGACTTCCTCCTTGATTTTTCCCAGGCAACAAAGTTAATCTCATTGTCTGTAGTTTTCTGAAGTTGACATATTGGTCTTTTTGAAGATGACTGCAATATTTTCCTTCCTCCAGTTCTCAGATTTCCATGACCTGTCAAAGGTGACTGACATCAACCATTTCTTTTGGTACCCTTGGATGCAGCTCATCTGGATTTTCATAGGTTGAGTTGTCTAAAGTAAACACTATCTTTATCCTCATCCAGTATTGTCTGTTCTTCTTTTTGAATCCTTTCACTGAGCACAGGTGCCTGGGAGACATTATCAGCAAAGACTGAGACAAAGGTGGCATTGAGCACCTCATCCTTACTCATCTGCTGTCACTAAATCACCGACCCCTTTCAACACTATACTTGCATACTGCTGCAGTGCTAGAAGCAATTCTTCTTGCCGTTGTCATCCCTAACAGGTTTCCAAGAGAGCTGCAGCTCTCCTAAAAACATCCCTGCATGGCTGAATAATACTTCTAAATTTCTCTTTAGTAGCCTCTCCCCGATTAACCTTCTTGTACACTGCCCTTCCTTTTTTTCATTTGAAATCCACCGTGAGCCCTCAGTTTAGTCAAAGTGGCCTCCTGAGGCACCTGCTTGTTTCTGTGGGAGTCAGGATGGACTATTATTGTGTTTGACTGGTGTCTTTCACAACCTTCTTAAGCATCTTTGCCCTTCAAAGATGCCTCATCCCACATGATCCTATATACCGGTTCCCTGAATGAGCTGAAAGCTGCTCCCCTTAAGTACAGATCATAGACCCTGCTTATCTCCTTCATTCTTCTCAGGGTCTTGAACTCCACTAATTCATGGTTATTCCAGTCAAAGTTACTATTAAGTATCAAGTCCTCAGCCAGTTCTTCCTTGTTTCTGAGCAGCTGATCCAGTTGTACTTAACCCCTGGCTGGGTATCAGTATTTGCATCAAGAAGTTATCACTGATAAAAATCCTGTCATAGTGACCTACCAGAAAATGCCAAAGTGTTCCCCCATGAGAATTGGGGTCTGTGATCCAGTATTCCTTATGCTGAAAGAGCTTCTTTCATATTCTCACCCTGACTGGTGAACTGTAACAAACTCCCACCACTGGATCTCCCTTACTGGCCTCTCCACTGATTCTGACTTGTGAACTCTCAGACCAATTGTTGTCTGTCTCACGAAGGAGCTTGCATACTTCTGAGCTACTCTTTCACATCTCCCTTACACCCTTTATCCTCTTGTGTATCCACACATTCTTGCAATAACCATCCACTGCAGTAACCTATTTGTATGGGTTGTCCCACCAAAGCTGAGTATTTGGAATGATGTTGTAGATGTGTAAACATATGCACAGTTGCAGTCTTTGCTGTTTGTTTCCCTGGCTGTGTGCATTTCTGTGCATGTAAAATACTTGAGATAGACCTCCTTTCACCCTGTTTTACTACTCTGGAACTCTGTCCTGTGCTTGCCACCTGCCCACAACTTTGCTTGACTGTTTGTTGTAATTTCCTTCCACATCAGTTCCTAAGTAGAGCTCTACTCACCAGGTTGGCCAGTCTGAAAATCTGCTTTCAACAGCTTTGTTTTCAGCTCTCAAAATGAAGAGCTCTGAAAAGGAGGCCTAAATTCAAAATTGCTGTTGAAGACATCAGCTACACAAGCCGTTAATCAATTTCCTAAAATATCTGGGGCCATACTTTATAGTTTGCAATTTTTTTGTGATGAACCAGCTATTGAATACAAAGTGTGGCAATATCATAATCTAAACCAAAAAGAACACTTGGGAGAATGGATTTCTCACCTATAGATTATGTGCTGATTTATTGCAGTTGAAGATTTAGTCAACAAACCTCCATGCCACTCCTGTTAGTTTAAAAATATATGTTTTTATAATCTCCAAATAGCATCTCTATATGAATTCTTGGTTGCAATAGATGCTGGAAGGTATTATAATTTCTCAGGACAGGTTTTAAATCTCACTGTACTTTCTCTTTGAACTAAATTGCTGCTGCTCTTGGGTCACTATATTTCTTTCTTGTGGCTTGGGAAGGCGGAGCAAGGGGAGACTTGAGATACTGCTGTCATGTGTGTTCAACCCTTGCTGTGTTAATCCGACACTGACTTCTCCTTTTTCTCCCCAGGAAGAACTTTTTCCAGTCTTTAAGTAGTATTGAGAGCAAGAGGGTAAATGTTCTGTAATGGCTTTTAGGTCAACAAGAAAAACTAGAAGTTTCTGGGAAAGTTTGAAGAGGAAAAAACGAACAAAAACCTGTCAAAGGGTGATTGCTTTCCTTTGCCTATTGGACAAAGCTATTCTGGGGGATATTTAATGTAATTGGGGTAACAATGTTATATATCAATAAACAGTGAAATAATACACACCTATAGGTCACAATTACAATAAGATCATGCAGTCAGGCAGATCCTTTGCAGCTCTGAAATCAGTGCAATTCAGTTTTGAGAGATTTCTTTTTCAAGAAGAGAGGTTTGAGACATTTTAACTTTTCAGCATTTCAACAAAGTCTATATTACAGTGTGCTAGAATCTGGTATATCCAGTAGGGAATGGAATTTATAGCAAAAAATTTAAAAATACGAGGAAGTCTGCCTCAGTTTTCCCACTTCCTTGTAATTTGAGTATACTGGGACAAGCTCTATTCAGATTTGTTCCTATGCAGATTAATTCCAGTTGTGTGGGTAAACTGAAAGAGAATTTCAGTAGTTATTTTTTGGTATGTATATTTTGCTGCAGTGATCCAGAGGTAAGATTTTTTTCTATGACTAAAAGATAATGAAGTTTTCTCAGGAGTAGGGCATGAAAAATTGTATAACTTGTCACATCTTATATTAACAGACTTTTCCTTATTAAAAAACTTTAGTAAGAATTTGGTCTATTAAAAAATGAGTGGCAGCCAGAATCAAGGATTACAAATAAACATCTTTAGCCATACCTGATTCCTTTCCTTTCCACAGTTCTAGTAGGAAAACAAAGGATAGAAGCTGTAAGAGCCTGCAAAGACTGGTTTCTGGTGCTCAGAGGCAGAGATCTCTCATCGAGGCATGATATCTGATCCTAGTTTTTCTAGGGAAAATCAATACTCTCACAAAGGTGGTAATACGTCTTTGGAGTTGGAGCATGTCTCCTCCATGTCAGGCAGTATGCTTTAAGTTCCTCAGGTTTAGACAGTTAAGAGCTAGATTCTCCTGTCGAATCTTGTGTAGAATGCACTACAGTCCAGAGCCTTGCTTCATGCATTACAAACAAATCTTTTATCAAGCAATATGAAAATAAAGGAACAAGTTCTGAATTATTCCAGTAACATAGCAGTCACATGTAGGATAACTTGGTTATCATCTCTGCACAGTGCTGATTGCTTACAGTAGCAATATTCTTTTGAGAAAGATGGTAGCCTTCTCGTTTCCATGTGGAGAGAAATACCAGAATTTGTCTCTCAACAGATATGGCAGATTTGGCACTTAATGACATTACTGATGATAGCATAAGAAACTTCTAACACAGAGAGATTTGAGGGATCTGGTTGGGGGGAAAAAAAAGCCTTTTTGTTTTCATCCTTAGGTAAACATCTGTTGTAGTTTTATTTTAGCACTAGTGGCAACTCTGTTTTGGAAAAGAAAAAAGAACAAGAATAAATTTATATTTGTCTTTTGAGACTTAAATATTAATTCACTTTGATTACTTAAAAAACTGCATGTCTGTCTTTATAGCCTTTCTGCTATGTAGTTAATTAAGCCTAATCAAAGTGTCCAGTTTCTCAACTTTCAGTATCCAGAATGCACTTTCTTTAAGGCTTATGTAATTCTATGTAAATGCTATATTTTATTTATTTACTCCCTTTTTTTTTTATAAGGCTAATCAGTAAATACTTCCCAGGTCTTTAACTTGTGCTACTGCATGGGGTATAGGGAGTATTTTGTTCTGTAAGCCAGAGTTTGAAGAGTTCTGGAGTTTGAAGAAGTTGCAGTACTGTTGCTGTCAAACAATGATTTTTATATAGGTGACGAACACCTCTGGTATTCTCAATAATTCTTAAAAGAATATGCTTGTAAATGAAAGTAATGTACCATCATATCATAAATCCCCGCCAAGTTATATGAGAATGATTTTTGAAAATTGCTGCATGATTTTAAGTTCTTTAAACTAAAATAACACTAGTTTGTATTCAGTGAAATATTTGTTATGCATATTAACTTCATCAGTATAAATCTAGGTTCTAAATAAAATTTAAAAAATTTAAAAAAGTTTATTTAATCTCAAATCATTGCAGATTAACCTGCACAGATCCTAATGACTCCAAAACGAAGTCCTATTAATGCACAGTTGCATTCTCTAATTCCATGTTAAGGTGAAGAAACACCTTTTTTTGATGTCTTTGGGGGAAAAACGTGTTGTGTTTTTTCATTAATATCAGAAGATACAGCAGAAGTTCTTATTACGTCATTGATGCTAAATATTTTAGGTGCCATATTTGATAAAAACAGACATATCCAGACACTCCAAACATCACAAACATCATCTGGTGAGACCTCACATATTACTGTATATGTCAATTATTTTCTACTATTTTCTGTTCTGTACTTGTGTTCAGAAGTATAAAGTTTAAAGTAATTGAAACTCTTGGAAAATTTTTTGCAAATGCTTTTGGTTTGCTTTGCCATCCGTTTTTGTCTATATGAATCTCTACCATCAGGAGTGCACAAGGTAAACACCTGTCACTGCCTCTAAATGACTGCCTCTAAAACCTGTGACTGTTCACATGTCCAAATAAATTCAGGAGCAACCTGTTCTAGTGCTTGTAACCTACATAATTCTGTGAGTTCAACCATGTGTTCCCTGAGGCATGGAGTTTTGGAGTTTAATTGGTAACTTTATTGCCATCTGGATAAAAAATCCCTAACTTTTTCTCCCCCATTTTCTATTTTTTTCCTGTTGAAAGTTTTCTCAGCAGAAGACTTGCAGCAGTAGATTTCCAAGGAGTAATTGTGGTTAGACATAACTTATTTTTCATCACTCTCTTGGAGAAACAGAATCAAAAGCATTGACTATCAGAAAACACTTCCTGAAGCAAAGCTTTTTACTTTCTTAGCTAACAAATTAGTAGTGTTGAGGACTGAGTTTTTTGTTAATTTTGTTTTGGTGTGTATTTTGTTTGGAGTTTTTTAGAGAGAGAAGGGGACTTTCAACACAATATTCTGTTTTCAGTAGTGGTTAGTATATCTCTTTAGGTAAGAGAGTGAAAGAAATAGAGATATGCTATTATTATGTCATTCTTACTTACCTTCTTCATAGGAAGAATGAATCTAGAAATATTGTGGTTTTTATCTTATTTTTTATGAGCCAAATTCATGGATGCATCCAAAAAACTGATCTCTGACAAAAAGTTAAGAAATTTAATTCAGTGTGAGAAAACACACTTCCATATATCTTGGATCCAGTGCTTGATAATTTCATATGATGACTCATAGCTGATTTATTAAGCAAAACTAATAGTTTTCACCACTTCTCTTCATGCCATTCATGACTTCATATATATCACTGTCAAACCTCTCAGTTCTCTCCTCTAGGCTGAAGAATCCAACCTTATTTATTCTATAATTTTGATCACCCTAATCAGTATATCTTCTAGTATTTATATTCTTATTTCTATAGAGGGGAAAGGTCAGAACTGTGCAAAATATTAATGATGCACCTGCATCTTTATTTAATAGAAGAATTTATTCTGTTCAACAACCCTTCATTAATTCTAAACCTTCATTCTGTTTTGTGTTGTTGTTTTTTTTTTTTTTTTTTTTCTTTGAGTGACACTGAACAGTAAACTTCTGGAATCTCACCACTGTGTAGGGAAAGACAAGATATATTGTTTCTAAGTGTTGCTAAATTTATTTTATCTGCAGTCAGTACAGAAAAAGAATATTCTGTAACTCTCAGATGTGACCCCAGTCCATGACAAGCCAAACTCTCACCATTAATTCTTTCTGAATGTTCATTTTGATTAGCTGAATTTTCTTTGGAATGGAAAAGTGATATTTAACTTTTATATTAACATGTAATAATATTTGTAGCCAATATATTATAGCACCTTATAGAAGTTATAGTATGAAAACCTTGTTTTCCAACCAGCACTTTTTCATCATATCCCCTCTATTAATTCTATGCCCTCCTAAATGAGTATGTCATACTAGATGTATCATTAATCAGCCATCATTTCACTGATGACGCATAAACACAACCAGAATATTCATCAGGGGATCCAAACTGATTTGAAACAGGCTTAACTTACTAGGGTTGGGCAAAAGATGATTCCTTCTTTCTTGCATATATATAGCACTGTGCTTCAGAGGGACCTGGGGTATTTGTGCATTTTCCTTGCATCTATACATAAGGCAACTGGAAATGTACAGCTTGTTATTGTAAGGTTGTAGCTACCATGTGGTTGGTTCTTTATCACACAGAGCAGCTTTTCAATCCTCTCTGGAATTTTTTTATCAGCATAGCACCAGAATATTCTAAATTCAAGGCATACTTCTTGTTCTACCACCTATAAGGACTCTTTCGATATTCAAACATGACATTATGTGTGAGAGCGTCTACCATAATTTCATGCTCCTAAAGATAAGGGTGGCAATATGATGCCTGCGAGATGCTCAGAGGTCAGACTGAAAAAGAATATGAAATCACCTGTTGTTCAAGGGCTGTCTTCTAGTTCAGGGCAAGCTGGGAAAAAGCTGAGTAGGTACTAAGCTGATTCCAGGTACTGTCAGCAAGAGGAGATGAAGATTAAAAAATATACTCTGACTTTTGTTCTAGGAGCTTATGTGAGGCAATAAACTAGAGAGAAGGTAAAGCAGGTTTGATAATTATCCAGTTATCTAACTCTGTGGTCACCATACACTGCCCCACTAAGTGGTAGACGCTAATTTATGTATTTTGTTCTGTCTTAATAAACCTTAGAATAAATAGAGGACCTCCTACTGAAGGTCTTTATTGCCCAATAGTCTGTCTCTCTGACATTGAATAATAACAAAGAATTTTCTGGAATCTCAAAATCTACTTCAAAAGCAAGAGGTGTACATATATATAGGTAGAAACACACACTTATCCAAGTTATCCATCCGTAATTTATTTTATCATTCTTCCACTTTTGCTTGTGAATTTGTCAGCCTCTTCTGTCTTGATCAGGCCTAAATAATGAACCATTACAGCATGTGCAGGAATTTGTGGATCTCTTCAGACTAATACCTTATTCTGATTTCTTCACTTTTACTTGTCTTATCAAATATACATTCAACTAACTTTGAATAGACTACTAACACCATAACCTTGACACAGTTAGAATCAGCTTCATTTTCTGGAATCATGTAACACAGTTATTATGTAAGAAGAAAAAGAGTCAGGAAGATGAATGCTAAGATATAAACATTTTTTAACCATTACCTAAATCTTTAGAAACACCACCTTAAATAGAATCACATGCCTTATAATTTGAAAGAATCCTTTCTCATAAATTACAATACCGTACCACAGATAGTTACAAATTATGCATTAATATCTCCCTATTTTCGAATCCTTAAAGCAGTTTCAAAATCCTAAAGGGATATATTCCTATCAATTCTGTACCAATTACATTATACCTATTTGCAGTTCTTTGTTCCCTTTTTTTCCCAGAGGCTATTCCATACAAGTACAGAAAGGGTATTTTGCATTTTTCCCTCCCTGTTTCTTGGTAAGTGTATCTCAGTCTTTAAACCAGACATACTTGTTTTAGAAGAAAGAGCTGTATGAACTACCTGACTAGAATCTTACCATTTTACTAAGAAATATACTTGTCTAATGCTAATGTTGCTTTCTTTTTTAGCAAAGGCGAGGTGATTTGCATATTTATGAACTATTAAGCATCTTCCATACACTCCCCTCAGGAGGCTCAATAAAGACATGAAATTATTTCTGCCTAGGTCACATTTATTAATTTCAGTCTCTGCATAAGATTTACATTTTACTGCAATGCAGGAGGGAGAAATGAAGCCAGGGTTAAAGGGGAGCATAAATTGTTAGCTTTTCCTAGTTTATATCATCCTCTCTTACCACTCTTAGTGGTTCAGGAAATTTATTTTATCTTCTTGTAATCACCTTCCTAGATGCAGTGGGTAAACAAGAAAATGCAGATAAAAGACAAACAAACATAAGGTCAGGCCTGCATAGCAGTATAAAATAAAAAAATAGTATAAAATAAACTTGAAAGCTTGATTGAAGTTACTCATTAAAATACTGCTACTGCTGAAAGAAGTGGAGGGGTAGCTCATTCAAGTGCAATGTGGGAGATCCGGGGGTCAGGTGGCGAACTGAACTCTCTCCATAGGCATGTAGATTCAGACCTCTGCTTATGGAAGAAAACATCTTCTTTGGCACATCCATTAGAGAAAACTAGGAAATGTTAAAGCACATTCAGAAGAAGAAATTTGCCATGTAAAGTTTATTTTAAAAAGGTTCTGGCCAGTTTGTATTCACAAAAATCAAAGTCTAATCTGTAACTAAGGTAAAAGGATACAAACTGCACTTTCTGTGGTGTTCACTGGGAGATTGTATGCAATGGTTTGCAAGGTCTCTGTAGTAATTCTGTATTTTGCATAACACAGAGGCGGGGAGCAAGAGGAGTTTTGTCCTTCAATCCTTCTTCCCACAAACACATTTTCAGATATTACAACTGATGCAATTCCCAACTTGATGGCGGTTTTGGAACTTGCTCTTTTAAAACAAACAAGCAAGCAAGCAAGCAAACAAAAAAAGACAAAAAAAGCTGTATGTGATCCAGACAGCTAAGGAATAAACTCTTTCTCCTTAGATGTTTCTTCTTGAGGAGTGCTTGTTCTTGATGTGCAGTTATGCTGAGATGGATAATTTGATTCATGCCTAGACAGAACTGGAGGTTTTTATTTCACTTTTTTTTTTTTCTGAAATTCTGCATTAATTGTGTTGTTTTTCTCAGTGTAGATGCTCCACTGACATTTCAGGATTTGTTATTAATTCTAAACTTCGTGGAAAAAATAACAACCTTGCTGATAATAAGAAAATTGCCATTCTATAATGGAAATACCTGGACTTTTACTACAGAGTTGTTATTCCACTTAAAAGGAAGGTTTTGAACACTTTAAAACATCTTAAAAATAAACCCTTTTGAACAGTAATCAGAAACTACTGCTCAGGTTACACATACTGTATTTCTGCTATGAAAATAGCTTTGCGCTGTCCTGAGTGACAATAGCCTCTATCGAATTTCACTCCATAGACAGGTAAAACCTCAGCTACCTCTGTAGCTGAATCGGTGACCAGATACTAAGGCAGTGTCTTCTTTGCCATTCAAAATACCAGTAAAATATTGAAACTAGCATGTGATTTAATCTAGTAAAATTGAAATAGACTGTCCAAGAAAGTAAACTGGCAAATGGACAACGAGTTGAACATGTTATATTTTAATTTGCAGAGACAAAAATGACAAGCAATTTATTTACATAAAACTGTACAAAAGCAAATTAAATTATGTAAATATTTCATAAATAGAGGTGGACTAGCGTTTAATACATTTTGCCATGTTTAGCATAGTTGCGTGCATAGTGACTCATAATAAACAATGATAAATTTTCTCTGCTTCACTATCAACATCCAAGTTGCAGAACAATAGTCAATGATTAATATTACAAACAGATCGTACCACACTGAATGCAAGTGCTTTAAAATTTAGGAGAAAGTTGTCTGAAAGCATACCCCAGGTAGCTAGTGAATGTTGTCTTCTTCCTAGTGTTTATACTCTTTCAGTCAGTAATACAACTTAACTGATGGGCTTTCATTTCTATTGCTTTTTCATCTGCTTCTTTTCTTAAGTAAACTCTGTATGTTTATCACCAATGAAACAGGAGGAAAAATATTTCGTTGTTCAACTTCCTTGCAAGGTCTTGGTGACAGCTGGATTTATGGCAAGATATTTTCCATATTCATGATTTCTCTGCCTGACAACTTCTAGGGTAGCCTTTCAGCCAATCATTTCAATCCCATTTAAGTTCTTCCCCCACATAAAAATAATGTTTAACTTTTTTCCTGAAACTCAGGCAGCAGGCCAGTCAGAAACCATATTCAATAAACATAGTGGGTCTGAGATCTGGAATAAGCCTTAGATTTTAGACCAAAGCTATTGAACTTTCTAATACGTATAAAGTTATATATTAACGCATCAATCTATAAAGGTGCCCTAATGTAAAATACATGCAAAGCTCATTTGAGTTTCCCATGGAAGGAAAGAAAAATTATGATTTCTATACTGTACAACTAAAATGTGATGAAGGCTAAAAGCAATTAAAAAAAATTAATTGTCAATTTTCCTGGCAACATGAACTGGTGACACCTTGCTAAATAACCATCATATAGACTGATCATATTTTTCCAGGCAGCAGAATTAAAAACAAATTAAAACAACCCGAAACCCCACACAAATAGTAATAAAAAAATCCTCAAGACCTACTTAAACCACAGCCTTGTGTTAATAATGCTTAAGACTGGTCCATTAACTGAGTTTGGCAAAAGGCTTGTTTTTAAATATATTATTTATAATTTCTCAGAAAATAAACACAGGTAAATATACAGGTTCAAAAAAGTTGGGAATAGCCCCTTACCCCTCAGTGTCCAAACCCAACTACCACTTTACCATAATAATAGGTATAAAAGGCACAGTTGCATATTTTGCATTCACCCTAATTATTTTTTATAGCTTTATTTGTTTATTTTTTATACAAAAGCACTCTATTTATGGAGTGGCACCAGATTTAACCTATTTCAAATAAAGAGGAAAAATACAAACACAAAATATATTTGTATGTCATGCCAGGTCAGAAGAGTAATCAGCATATTAATAGTGGCTAATTCCACTAGAATTACTGTGAATACTTACAGTAGATAGAAGTTTTAAAAAATTCTTTCACACGCATTTTAATTCTAAGGAGATGCACACAAGAAAATTATTTCATGACTGTCTTATGTGGTGCAAAAACTGGTGAATGACTGCTGATCCATTTAATCTGAAGGTCTACTATGACCTGTATTATTAGCCTTGTAGAAAAAGTGTCTAAGAATACATGGAACCCAGCTACCTAATTTATTTTCTTGTGTGTAATATTAAATAAAATTTTATTAAAGGAAATTCTGTCGAACATTTGTGTTATGCAATTGTGTATTCTGTTGAAACGTGCAAGAAAAATGTGTATACATTACATAAGCATTTTTAGAAGCATTTTTAAACAGGTACTTACAGATTATACAAAGCAGTAACTGCTACACGCAGTCTCATAACAAAGTACTAGCTTGCATCTCTCCATATTACTTAAATAATTAAACATAAAAATGTTCAATCATTATTAATCTTTGATTTTAATATTTTCTTTCTAAAATGTCCCCATTCATCATAACCGCTATACACAAACTAATGTTACTTGAAGAAAGTAAACTTGAGAGAGGAGAATGAAAAGGCCAGTAATGGCATACCCCACTATGTGGAGAAGTGAATTCAAAAGATAAATGTGATGAGTTGTTTTGATTTACCAACCTCTACCTTAGGCTGTTTAAGGTTATTTCTATGCAATTCTTCAAAGCAAGAAACTACCCAAAGCTACATTATGACTACAGTTCCTAGAGAGCCATCTAACCATGCCTTCACGCCAGGTTAAACAGTCAGGGATCTGAATGCTTTCCCCTTCCTTGAGCTGTCCTTGCTGTGTTGTTTGATTGTCGCTTTTGTTTGAATGTCTGAGCTCGGTCTGTGATTATTACTACAGCACCAACTACAAAGCAATTGGTTGATGTTCTGCATGTTTTGTTGTTTTTATTGCACAAAAACCTGTTTCATTTCCTCTTCCTTTCAAGAAGCACTCACCATGAGAATTGTTACAGCTCTTGCATATCACAGTAGCTTGGATTTCTTTTGACTCATCTTGACCTTCTAGGTATCATACCACTGTTTATCAGATCATTTCTTACTTATGCTAATTGTTCTGAGTCTTGATATCATTTAGTATTGCACTTCTCTTGGTTTTAATGCACTTGTTTTCAAGAAAGCTTTCATTATCATCATCTTTGACATAACTGAAGCAGTTGATAAGCTGCAACACTGATGACCAAACTTAGCAACCATGCCTTGCAATCTGAAAAGAAGCTTTTGTATCCAAGTTTTAATGTTCTCTTGTTACTGCATTATCCCATTGTCCACCTTTTCCCCTCCCATAAAGCATTCCCATTAACACAGCCTTCTCTTCTACTATTATTTTTTAATTTTGATCTTAAAAATTCCCTGGAACTGGCATATGCAGCATATCATATGCAGCATCTGCTGCAACATAGCATATCATTACAAAAAAAAGAACATCAGTTCCTTTGGGCATTCAACTGAACCACATTGGGAAAAAAAATTGTCATCTGGGCTGTGAACTGTGCTGCTGTGCAGAATGCAACTGAAGGTGTGTTATGAGTACGTGTTCTTTTGTGAATACATTAATTTCCTAAGTCAAGCCCCAATACTTAGCAGTTCCCCTGATCCGTAGTGTGATCTTTGGCCTTTTTGTTATTACAATCTTCCCAGCTAAATGTTAGTCTTGCCCAAAATAATGATTTCAACAGTTTATCATTGCTATCCTATGGTATAAGTGTTAGTAATTGTGTTTACATTGAAATAATCATTACAGAGAACAAGAGAGAAGGAGAGAAAGAGACACAGCAAGACAAGTTTGTTCAGTGGATAAAACAGAACCAGAGTTCATGAATCACAGGAAAGTATGCCATGTTTTTGACTGCAGTCTCAGGCTGAATTATTTCTGTTGCTTCCAGCCTCCGATGAGAGGTGAGAATATTAAAGCTGTGGTCTTCACAAAGTGCCTATTAATGATTATTCCTTTATATTTATCTTATATCTTTACGGTTTCTGAAGGATTGTCCCTGGTGGGGATCAGCAATATTCAGATGGTATGTTTTGAATACATTTTCCCTGACCTGTTATTCTCAACAAGCCAGATGACAAACAAACAAAATGAGTGGCTTAATTCATGCTTCTGCAGAGGGGAAACAACAGTGTATTGTGTTCTTTTTAATCAAGCTTGCTACTATGGAAGGAATTTGCAACCATAGATCTAGGAAAATAAAAATCAGTGAGGGGGAATTAGACATGCAAGTAACAACAATGTTTTCTACATTGTACAGTAAAGTCAGGCAGACAGTATAATTACATGCCTGCTATGGAGGCAGAAGTGGCAGGCAGATCTTTTGTCTCTTTGGTGGCCCCCTCTTTTTTTGTTTTTCATTTTTTCTTAAAATTGTTGTGATTTTAAGACTTTTACCCCATTTCTTTCTTATACTATGAAAGAACTTTGTTGCTGCTTTTTAGCCTACAGGTAAACTTCTCTTCTAGTTAGAGTATTGACAGGAGATGGCTTGTATTCCCCTGTCTGTGTAAGGGGGATATCCTCTGGATTGCCTTCTTCATTCTTGCTGAAACTAGCTGCGCTGAAGGTCTCATAGGATGAGGTCAACTTTTTGTTAAGGAGGTTTCTGTTGCGATCACCCATGAGGGAGGCTTCTCCATTGGCCAGCTTTTCCTGA
The DNA here is from genome assembly GCA_013397795.1 of Orthonyx spaldingii. Lineage (NCBI taxonomy): Eukaryota > Metazoa > Chordata > Aves > Passeriformes > Orthonychidae > Orthonyx > Orthonyx spaldingii. The sequence continues at coordinate 267,902 of VZTJ01006430.1, read as the reverse complement.
CTGCCCCGTTCATCGACAGGCATGAAAGTGGAGAGTTTTGGCTGGCTCTTCTGCTTTCTCTCCGGAGAAGTGCGGACTGGCATCCAGCAGGAGTCTGAGTGGCCATATTCATCACATTCTCGGGTACACTTCCCTGTTAGGGCTACATCTGGTAGAGGCCGTGAATCTGAAAGTAAAAGAGAGTTGTCTTTACAAAGTGATATTACAATGACTTCCATTGAAACTGAGAATCCTTAAATTCACAAAAGGTATTTTTAAAGGTCTTTGTAAGAATGTTGCAATAAGTCCCTCAGTAATTATTTTTTTCACATTTCATGTACCCAGAAGCAACAAGCAGTTGCCTGTACAGTTATTCTCAACCTTAGTAATTGAAAAAAGAAGAAAAAAGGTTATTAATCCTCTTCCTGTGCTTGTAAATCAATTCCAGAAGGATTTGGCATTAGGTACTGAATTAATTTTGATGTTTGAAAGAGTCAAACAAGCACTTAATTCCATACTGCCAATTTTCTTGAAATTATTAAAAATACCTCTCACTGAATTTTTCTGTAGAGAATACTCCAAATTTATGTGAAAGGATCCTGAGACTCTGCACCCTGCAAATGCTTGTGAACATACTTAATGCACATGAGCAGATCTGTTATTGACAAAGGGACTGAATTTTCATATAATATAAACCTCTGCTTGTATTTCTGAGTATTGGGCACTTGTAGTCCACAATATGTTACAGAGTTGTACAGTCACTAATTGCAGGAGCATACAAAATCTCCACTATGGGTTACAAACTTAACAAACATGTACAAATAAAGCTGTTCTGTGTGTATTATGTGTATGGTAGGGCACGGGATGAATCTGAGTGCTGCCTAAAGAGAAATATTTTATACGTAACTTGCTACGTTAGAAAGTGTCCTGTTTCAGATTGCTATGTCTAAACTTTCTGTACTTGTAAGAACTTTCACTGAAAACCAGCAAAGTTCAGGGGCCGGGAAGGATAGACCCATACCTGTTAGCAATGCAGATATCTTTAATATTTGTATTTTGATACTTGCATGCAACTCAATTTATAAACTACCTCATTTATTTTAAGCAATGGGTAAGACTCTGAAACCTTGCTTTTACTCAGTTATAGTGTACTTTATGGTCTAAAAGAATAACTGAAACTACCTACAAGATAACATGATATTCAAACAAAGTTGATAAAGAACATAAATAAATAAAAAAAATTTCAAGTGTGTTTGATATGACTTTCATATGATATGACTTATTTGATGAAATATTTAGATTTGTTTTATAAAAACTCAATTATTTTAGAAGGGAGCAAGGAACTTCAACATGGAAACATAGGTACTTGATATGGGCTGTGGCCCAAGATCTTTCTACCGTCCCATTACAAAACTAAAGTTCTTGTGAACAGTAGTTTTTGCCGGTAATAACGCGTGCCTTATAAAAAGTCTTTCAATGGCCTGCTCAGTCTTCATTTTGTTGCTTCTATTTTGTCTATTATTCTTTGATTTAGGCTGATAGATTACCTTCTCAAATAATGACAATTCCAACTGTGAATTTTTAATAAATTGATAGAAAAGACTACTGCTGAAGACAACAAAAAACAACCAACCAAACAAAAAACCCCCCACAACCAAAAATCCTTTACTCTTCCAGAATAAACCATTTTAATTTAAAATATTTACAGCAGGTGCTTGCAGAGAAAGCGTATTTCATTTCAAGATCTGCGGATTTAATCCTGATAGAATTGCAAAAGCTCTTGAAAGTCAGATTTATCTTCATCCTGTCCTGATTTTTTTCATGCATTTAAACATTAATTTAATAAATAATTTATTGCAGTATTGTAAAGTATGTATACTATTTGCTACTGACAGGTATCAACATTTTTTAGAATCTACTGTATGTATTCTGAATACTGTATAAAATTTCGTATTTCAATGAAATATCACTGACTTTTATGAGGAAACAGCCCTGGTGTCTAGATAACTGAGTAACCCTGTAGTCAAGATGTGTAAGGCTGGGAGGAGAGAACTGAGTGATTTTTTTCTTTTTTTAAATTTTTTCCCCCAATTTATTTTTAAGGTTTTTGCACAAATTCCCACTTTTTTCCCCCCAGTGAATAATGAAATACTGTGAAAAGTTATCAGCCCACCAGCTTTCAGATTACCATGTTCTGCAAACATACACAGAAGATGGGGATGGTAACAGGAAAATCCTCTGTTTGTCAGTTAAACTAGCATTATTCTGACTCTCCCTAACAATAAGAAGCATAATTAACTGTTCAGCTGCTCTGATGTGCTATGACTCTTCAGTAGAATTTTTCATATTTTTACAACAGGGCAGGGCCAATTCGCTTAAATCTCCATAAACTCTTCAAACCAGCACCTTATTTCCAAAAAATGGCTACTAAACATCATGCTTGCTGCAAGTATTTTAATTATTATTATGACATAATATTAGCAACTGCTCATCAAGGTAATATGTCTGACCTTTATTTAAAACATTGGAATATATGTGTATTGAAAAGAGTTTCTTTTGTTGTTTTTCGAGTTTAGGGTTTCTTCAGACTGAGACAATTAGCATCTCAGTAAATCTGATGGTGTCTTTTTAGCTCAGATAAATTTTGAGTCAGCAATACATGTTCATAAAAAATCCTTCCCTTGTTGTGGTCCTTTAATCATATATTTGAAAATGTACCACTTTGCATTGTATCCTATTCACTTCTGGACAAATACTGGAATTTCTTATTGTAAAGCATAAGGACTTGCTGTACAATTCAGCTTTATACTGTCATTTTAAGAAGCAAAAGCCTCCAACTCAGTGTGTTGCTGAGTTGCCCTGTTGGGTTATGTGATAATCTTCACACCCACATAAGAGCTCAGAGAGACACTGGAAGGATAATACTAGCCCAAATAATACCCTGACAGACTATTCCCAGGCCCAACATAGGACCATCAGGCCCTCAAAGGTCCATCTGTCCAGGACCAGAGGAACACAGGGGTGTATAATGGCAGATAGGAACTCAAAATAAGGATTCAGGAGGAACAACCATCTTTCTGTATAATGGGGTTTGCTGTCTAGGTATGTAGAACACATCAAAAGATATGGGGAAAAGGAGTTTGGGATAGCACAGGACTTAGGTGATGTTTAGGGGAGAAACCAAAGGGAAGACAAGTGAGGAGCTTAGGTGATTTGTGGAGGAACAGGAGTGGAGAAATAGAGATGTAAGAGGATAAAAGGGCCTGTCACATGTAAATAGTTTGCTGGCTAAGAAGTTTTTCTGGTTATGAGCTGTGCCTGATGAACACCATCTGTCTTGCCTTCTTATTAAATTCCTTTCTAATTCTTTCCTGGGAATGGGCTCTCTATTATTGTGTGCATGTATAGATATGCTCTCACTAGTGGACTTTCATCCTGTCCAGCCAGAGAAGAGGACAGAATGAGGTCACTGGTGTTTTTTGTGTCAGTGTGAGGGCTTTGAGTGTCTGTGATCTGTGTGGACAATTCAGTACATATTTGGTGTATGTGTGTGTTCTGTGTATGTGCCTACTGGGAATATATCTTCATCTTTGCTACTGTTTGGACTTGGGGGTATGGAGCAGCAGCAGCAGCAGCTTCATCTCCCTCAAGCTGTCAAGTCCAGTGTCATATATTTTTCTCTAAAACACCTTCAATTAATATTTGACACTTACAGTTAATGCAGCCTTCTATGCCGTTGCTTTCTTGCATCTGTTCTTAGAGCTTGAATCAGTACAGCATTTAAGTACAGATTTAATTTAACATGGTTTGAAACCTGTTGCATTTTAATTGCTCTTCTGTTTAAAAGAGTGACATAACTCCAGCATTTGGGGGAGGGGGGGGAGAGGGGGGGGTGTGGAAAGAGGGAACATTTTATGTATGAGTGCATATGTTATATCAGCAGATGGATAATACAACCAGTGCTCTCTGGACTAAACTATTACCAGCACCTAAACTACTCAGTTAAGGGAAAATGGGGCGCTTTTTATACACTGCACTTGATAACAGTGATTTAACCTCCAATTTGGATGAGCTGCCACACCACTTTAGCTGCAGAGTAAGTAACTGCATTTTTACTAATTCACTGAAAAAAATCAACCCTCTTTTGCAGAGTAGCAACTCTATGCTTGGCATTTTAAATTACTTAGCCCATTGAGTTTTGAACAATCCCTGTATTTGAAAATAAACTTACTCTTGTTCTTGAGTATAATTTGCATTGAAACATATTTATCTCTAAGCGAAATGCTTTTTTAAGTGCTTCTCAGTTTAAAAGTTAAACACTCCAGGAGTGACCCCACTGGGAGCTGACAAGTCTAATGGAATATGACACAGCAAAGAATTTGTCAGCACAATTGGCAAATCATCAAGGAGCAGCACAACAAATTCATACTGCAGTTATCTATCTGGAAACCAAGTTAAATTAGTGTTTAAAATGCTCCTTATTAACCAAAAAAAATTATCACAATGTTAATTAATGAGAAAGATGTGTGATATTTCTTGTTATATAGAAATCTATATTTGGGAGTAAGTTCTAGCAGTTTATACAGACTAGTCAAAATCAATGTTTTACCTGCACAAAAAGATCATAAGAAGATGTCATCAGAAAATATCCTCTTAAGTTATTTTCAAATATATCTTCTCATGGTGTCTCTAGATCAGAACTAGGTATTGCTTGACACAGCTGTTGTAAACCCACTCCCTAAAATGCAGCTATTTAGAAAAATTTTCAGATGTACATGTAAATGGAGACTTCAAAAATGAATACCTTTGACACAGATTTTACTTGACACTGCTCAGACTTCATCTTGGGAAAAAGTTGGAAAACATTAATTTAAAGGGCCTCAAAATCTACTTTCTCACTGTATCTGATAGAAGTTTCAACCACAAATTTTTAAAAGTTAGTTGATAAAAGTTAATTTTTTTTAAACTTTAGTAACTATTCATCCAACAAATCCTTAAACATTTGCAGCTAATTTCTGAGACAGTGATATATTTTATGTTTTCCATAAAATTTTGTACAAAAGAATCTAAATGAATTGAGATATTTATATATATGCTAATGTTTCTACTGATCGTAGTTGACTGTTCCCTTATGGCTAGTAGGATTTCTTGTTATCAAAAGAGGAAGGCACCTACCACTTCAGGGTGGACAGGGGAAAGATGATGTTCTCTCTCCAGTTTAATGCCAAAGAAACTAGCTCAAATATTCTAACCAAGCAGTTTTCCACTATTTTCTTTCCTCCCATTCCTAACCAAAAAAGGTTGATATATTTCATCAGACATAGACAGTATTATGAACTCAGTAGTCAACAGTACACCTGGGGATTAGAACTAGATGATTTTTAAGGTCCCTTCCAAACCTATCTATTCTATGATTCTACATGTTACAAGTTATATGGTTTTGGGGTTTTTTTACACACATATTGCAGAAATATAGTCAAGAATGCACACTTTGGCTCCACTCTGCACGTTTTTTAACAACCATTTTTGTACAATATATTTTATAAACACACCGCATTATCGGCTACCCATGACGTGGTTCTAGTATAGACACTGGAGAAAAATGCAAAGAGCTTTTCACTTTCTCATTTTTGTAAACCATATGCAAAGCCAGTGATAACAACAGACTGAGATGTACTTAAGTTGGCAAAAATTCTGTTCCACTTGTTCCTGGAGATGGAAAATCTTCCAAATCAATACTGACACCATATCTAGACATGATAATTTGAACATTTGTAGAAAGCATTCCTAGCTATAGATCTTTTTCTTGGAGGAGTACAAAACCACAGTAGTAATATAGTACTACAACAGTGCAAGAGTACTTCTGTAAACCATGAAGCTTGGTCCACAGGATCTGAGGAGTCATTGACAGATGAGTTCTAAATAGTATATATTGCAAATCAATGACTATATGCAGATTTTGCTTTCCACATTGACTGGCCCATAATATCCCTGTATGGTTCCACTTATTGAGGACTTATAAAAAGTGCATGAATAGTAGTTCCAGCTACTGTGAGATAAGGAAAAAGAATAGGAACAGTTATAGAGCAAAGAAAGAGACTGTGGTCTGGATGAGCCCCATTTTTCCTGCATTCTGTACACAAATATGTTACATTCAGATGCCCATCCAAAATTCAAGTGAAACACCATTATATGACTAAAGTGGAGTACGTTTACATAGCCTTTATATTAAAAGGTTGTCTGTTTTATGAGCTGTGTGATCAGGGACACCATACAGCTCTAAAAGCATAACAAGTATTGACTACATGATCAGGGGACAATAATGCAGAAAATAGCTGAGAGGGTACATATTGTAGAAAATCACTGTTTAAGGGGGAAAAACAAAGCTAGTCTACAGGGATACACAGCTACAACAGTACTGTTGCTAAACTTCCTGCCTCCTAATCACAGTAATTCAGGAACTGCACCCCAGTTTGTGGCATATTCTGACATGCCAAGACACTATAAAAATACTTAAACATGTTTGAAGGCATCAGCAATTTCTTTCTCTGTACCTTAGGCTAAATACAGTTAAACAACAATTGAACATATCTCAAGAAGTATTTAGTGCCCCAAGGCTTGGACTGCTGTCATTCTGGATGTGGCACTACCATGTACTGCAGAGATAGCGCATGCCATCCCTAAAACAGTCCTAGTGAATAAAGTCAAACACAAATCCATGGCTTGAGATATGCCAACTGCACTGGAGTAATGAATATATTAATTGCTTTTGGACTAGACTAATTTCATGTATATCATGCCCAATTCTAAAATTCCTTTCAGTGCCTAAGAAAATACTTGAGAGTACAGAAAGGTTTATACATATTGATTGATGGAATGAATAAAAGTGAGACAAGGTACGACAGAATGATATAAAATAATGAATTCTGAAATTTTTAATTTGTTTTTATGCAAAGGGAAAAGAATATAGAATGAAAGTGAGAATTTTCAATACTTTACTTGAAAAAATGGTGGAAAATAAAAGGCTCCCTTAAACAATCCCTAAAACCAGCAAGACTCACTGCTGTTTTGTGTCCAAAGTCCAAATTTTTAGTAGTTTCAAGAGGGACCAGAGTGACATTTTCAAAGCATACATATGTTGCTAAATAGTCCTCTACAACTAAAACTAATAAAAATGAAACAAAGAAAGTGATGTCATTGAAAAATAGAAACAGTTAAATGATTCTTTAACATTTGAAAAAAGTTCATGCTAGATTAATGAAAGTGAATTAGTGAGAAAAGAAAGCAGATATGGAAGAAAACATCAATTTTAATGTATCTAAAAGGCAACAAAGAAAACAAGAGTAGAAACAATCTGCTTTGCATGCTCCTAGTGAAAAAGACCAAAAGTAATGTCTTGATTGCAACAATGACAAATCAGGTTAGAAATTAGAAAAATCTTTGAGGATGAATGAAGTAGTAATGAAAGGTTTCAAAGTCTTCAATGAGTTTTACAAATGTCTAGAAAAAGTTTTTCCCAAGATAACAGAAATGTAGCTAATCATGTCTTGGGAAAGAAAGGATGCACTAAACGACCTCTAAAATTTCACTTCAGTTCTGCAGTTCTGTTAATGTGATTGCTAACTCTCATGTGCTTTGGTTTCAATCCAATTCCTAACTGCTTCTGAGTTTAGATTCTTGACTTATTCCATAATAAATCAACCTCAGACACTGGGCCTCAGTTCAACCAAAAATCCATTTTAGAATCCTCCTTAAAATGTTATGGTAATAAAATTACAAGCCAAAGCCAAAAATAGTTAGACCACTTAAGTCAGGTGTTAATCAAAGGAATACAGAAAGATAAAGCCCATAATGATAAAAACACCCCACCCACTCTCAGGTTCCAACATGGTAATTTAGCATTTGCAAAATCTTGTTTCCTGACAAAAAACACATCCATCCTATTTTACAATTAGTTTCTTCACAAAGTTAAAGAATGAATATTGCTTCTACCTGTAGTGGTGCAAAACATATCATGCCTCTGAAACAAGTGCAAGAATCAAAATTTCACAAGTGTTTACATCTTCTGTGATATTTTTGTTTTGCTTCCTTTGAATAATATCTGTTTCTGTTTTAGGGAGGAACAGTCAAATAAGATAGTGAGTATATAAAGTTTTGATGGGGATTTTATGCTTATTAAATGTACTACACCAGTCTATATAGCTACTAAACATGACCAGACATGTAACCAAAGAAATATTACTCAAATAATAAAGAAATATTATCCAAGCAATAGTATTTCTGACTGAGATAGTGATAGTTATTTCTATCATAGTTACCTCCAGCAGGGTAAGGTACAATATTCTTTAACTGTTTCCCTAATTATGGAATAACTTGATAAAAAAAAATTCTTGCCTAAAATAGTGATTATACCAGCTCACTAATATTGCATCTGTGTTCTTCAACGAATCATCAGTATTCACAACTAACTTAAAGACTGTTTATATTAAAAGCAGATCTATGGGATTTGGGGTTTTTTACACTGAAAAACCCCATAGTTGTACCCTTATGGACCAAAATCATATTGATCTGATGGTTGTCAGTGAAGAACAACAAAAAAATTGTGTACAACATTATAGTTAAGTGAAATCAAATTCAACAGGCTTAATTCTAGACAAATACTGGCTTGATTACATTATAAAATACAGGAAAGGCCTGTTGAAACACAAAGTTTTCTCTTGTTTAAATTGTATTTATCCTGTAGTTCAGACTGCATTATTTCATTTTCTTTCACAAAATCAATTGTACATATATAATTAGAACTAAGAAGTATCAGCTTATGGGATACCAGTGGCGAGTACCATATTAAATACACCATACTGAACCTAAATTCCCCAGATTTTAATTTTCTAGATTTAAATGTAATTGCTGCAAGACTTCTTGTAATCCTGTTAAATCCTTTGATAGCCCGATTTACTTTTATCACTGAAATGGCAACATATCCTTCAGAAAAGCAGGACTTACTGTGGCTTCCTGAAGCAGCATAGACATTAACATGTAGGAAACATTTAAGCCGTCTAATTGTTCTGCCAATCTAATGCTAAGGTATTAATCTGTCACTGTGTCAAATTACATACCTTTATTTTTTCCAGTAAAATGTGTCAGTGCTTAACAAACTCTGAGCTGAAACAATTTATGGAGTAATTAGGATGTCAGCTCTCCTAAAGATAACTTAAGAAAATCTGAATAGAGGCTCAAAAGTCACCATGCCTGCTGAAGTGATGGGACTGCAGGAACTCTAAGGGAATTGGGTAGCTAGCAGCCATTACCAGCTCACCTCAGTTGTTCCTTCATTTTATTTTATTTCCTGGTAATAAGGATTTAATAATGTATTTTTACATCAGGAATGGACATCAGATAGGAAAACAAGTGCTCTTGCCACAGAAGATAAAAATAACATGACTTCCCCTCATCTCCCATCAATTTATGTCCATCTCATTCAACAGACAACTTATTTTTGAAGATAATCCAAATAATATTTTCAAAGGGATACTAATGAATACAGCTTTGTTTCCATTTAGAAACTAAAAACATGGTCCCAAAAGATGTCAAATGTCATTAGGTCTCATGGATAGCTCACAAATATCTTCAAGGGTATCCAGAACTGATAATGAAAGTTCAGTACATAGAAATAGTCAGTGACATGGAATTTCAAGCTCTTTTGTAAGACCGATATTTGTTGAAGCAATATAAAAATGCTTTATATATGGCTAAGGTTTAGGTTCAAATGGTGACTGATTAAAAAGATAAACCTCCACTAAGAACATGGCCAGTTAATCGTCACAAGTAGTGGTAGGAAAAAATCAACAAGCAAACAGAAAACCTGAACCACTTGTACTTATCGACAAGAACCTAAACTAAAGTAATGTTCTGGTTGAAGGCTTCTATGTTTAAGAATTGGCTTTAAGGGAAAACACTGATTTCTTTTGTTCGTATCTTTCAGTGAGTTACTTTTTCTTACAGAATTATTCTGCCACATGAAGTAGTAAATTGAACTGATTATCTTGATAGCACCACTGCATTTGTGAAAATGAAATGCTTCATACTGTTCTACTTTGTGCAGCAACACATTGCTGGATTCTGGATCGTTTTTCATACCTGCATACACAGAATAAAATATTATATAGCAAAATATATTAAATAGTAGTACTACTTTCATAAAAAGGGAATTACTCAAGTTTCCAGAGGTTTTCTGGGTGACTCATGTAAAGTTTATTTTGTTACCAGTCATAGACTCTCAAAGGTTAAACTTGAACAGTAGGTGTAAAATGAGCTGAAGCTCTGTTAATTTATGTTATTTTCAAATGGGGGAAAGAACAAAGTTCTCCATGCTCTGCATGCAAATGATCACCTAAATAATGTAGAGCTCAGCATGAAGCAGAAACAAATAACTTGTGACTACTTGTCTTTTTAGCAGCTGTCATGAGAGAGTTGTATTGCAAGAAGAAATATAGCAGTCATGTGAAGGATCCATTTAACCTTTTGTGTCACATGAAGGGAACATTATCCCAAATAGTGGAAAAAATATACACTTATCTGTTCATGTCATACATGTTTCTCTCACAAATTTACATATAAATTTGTAATTTTACTTAATGATAGAAGATCTGGGACATAGAACAAAATTTAACTCAATGCAATGAATTGAAAAGAACAAAGAATGCATTTTGATGTCTTTAACAGAAATTCTACATAACAGGAGAATGAAATGAATGCTAAAAACAGAAATAAAAAACATTATTGTATTAATTTACATTTTTCCTGTCTGTATAAGTATACTTCAGAAGAAATGGGCTAAATTTTATAAAATATATTGCTCATCCTCATTAATTAAGAAGCATAACAGAAATATAAAATCATACAACTCAGCAGTAAATGATAATACTTCCACTGGTCACTGGGAAAGAAAATGACTTACTGATTAACTAGTTACAGACTTTTGTCTTTTATTCCATGTCAGTGGCATGAGCCTCCTCTTTATAGAAATTATTTTGGGACCTTGAGCTTTTCCTAAGAAGTAAAAATCTACCCTGGAATTATAGAATCATAGGATAATAGAATGTTGTGAGTTGGAAGGAACCCACGGGGATCCTTGAAGTCCAACTCCTGGCCCTGCACAGGATGGCCTCAAGAACCACACCATGTGCTGAGAATATTGTCTAAATATTTCTTGAACTCTGGTAGGCTTAGGACCATGACCACTTCCCTGGGGAGCCTATTCCGATGTTCAAACACCCTTTGGGTGAAGAACTTTTTCTGATATCCAACCTAAACCTCTCCTGACACAAGTTCAGGCTACTCTCTCATGTCCTGTCACTGATCATGACAAAGAGATCAGTGCACCAGTCTGCACCTTCCCTTCCCCTCACGAGGAAGTTGTAGACTGCAATTTCTCCCCTCAGTCTCCTTCAGACTGAACAGACCAAGTAACTCAGTGGCTCCTTGTATGGTGTCTTCACCATCTAGACCTCTAGACCCTTCACCATCTTCATAACCCTCTTTTGGATGGTCTCTAATAGCTTTATATCTTTCTTATACTGTGGCACCCAAAATTGCACACAATATTCAAAGTGAGGCTGCCCCAATGTAGAGAAGAGTGGGAGAATCCCCTCCCTCACCCAGCTGGCGATGCTGTGCCTGATGCACCCCAGGACACCCTTGGCCCTCCTGGCTGCCAGGACATATATTCAACTTTTCATTGACCAGGACCTCCAGGTCCCTTTCCATGGCACTGTTTTCCAGCACCTCATTGCCAAGTCTGTCCATACATCCAGGATTGTCCCATCCCAGGTGCAGAATCCAGCACTTTCCCTTGTTGAACTTCATATGTTTGGCGATTGCCCAGCCCTCTGATTTGTCAAGATCTCTTTGGGGGACTCCCTGCCTTTGAAGGAGTCAACAACTCCTTCCAGTTTTGTATTTGCAAACTTGCTCAGTATCCCATTCAGTCCTCTGTCCAGGTCCTTTATGATGATATTGAAGATCTCAGGGCTGAGGATGGAGCCCTGTGGAACCCCATGAGTGTCAGGTCACCTGTCTGATGTCACCCCATTCACTGTAAGCCTTTGTGCCTCATCCATGAGCCAGCTGCTCATGGTGTGTTTATCCAGCTGTGTGCTGGACCCTTTGTGCAGGAGCACACTGTGAGAGACAGTATGGAAAGTTTTACTGAAGTCCAAAAAGATTGCATCAACTGGCTCTCCTTGATCAACTAAGTGGGTAATATTTTTGTAAAAGTAAATTAAGTTTGACAAGCAGGACTTCGCCCTCATGAAGGCATGCTGGCTGTGACTGATGATTGCATTGTCCTTCAGGTGTTTTCTAATACCTCACAAAATTAATTCCCCTAAATTTGTACTTCTGTTATAAGTACTGATGCTTTCTTACTGAGATTTTGCAGGGAAGAGGGAATGTTGGGGATTTGGTTTTTTTGCTGTTGGTTTCACTTTTATAGTAAGCACGTGGAAGTCTTCACACCTCAAAAAATGCAGAGACAAATACAGAAAGATAATGAATGTCTCAGTGTGATTTATGTCCTGCTCAAAGGGATTTTTTCCATTAATTTTTTTATTGATTTTTCAGCTGTGTCTGCAGATTACAGTGAATTAATTGCGAACATCAGCTCAGAATTTTTCCATATTTATGACAGATTCATCTGGGTTACAGTCCATTAGTAATTAAGTATTAGGCACAGCACTAATTCCTCTTGAGCACGTATAGCCAATAGACTGTAATCCTTCACATGAATCACAGGGATGTTATATGAAAAGACATTAGAGTATCAGTGTTTATCTCACTATGGAATGAAACAGTATAATGACAATTTTTTTCTAACAATAGGAAATATAGAAGCAGTTTGAATGGAACAAAGCAGAGGAAAAAAAAATCAAGTGTTACTTGCAAAGTCTAAGCTTGTCAGAAACAGTAGTGTTAAACCTTCTTGTGAGAGGTAGAATCTAACAGTCTTCAGTGTGTGTCATAGCTATTTCACCATAACTGTTAGACAGTGTTTCATTCACTCAACAGTTATAGGTGGTAAAGCAGAATAGTTTTTACTTTACAAGTAGAATTATGGAATGATGAATGTTAAAGGCAAGACTGGACTTGAACAGGGGTATCTAAGCATATTAATTAGGAGCTACCTCTCATCCCTGTGATGAAGATACTGGGGTTTAGTTGATTAGGTAACATTGTCTTCAGATTTCCTAAGCCATTTAGTTGAGTTGAGCATACTCTGCAACAAATTTCTTGAGATATTCCTCCAAGTTTTGTGAAATATTTCCCAGCCCCAAAGTAAAAATGGAATAATTTTTGTCAGAAGTAATTGCAGTGGAAGTACTTTTTTAGTGAGTCAATTCTCTTTCCTGGTCTAAGAATGTTTAGTATTGCAGTTTGTCTCCTTTCATGTCGTCCAGCACAATATTAAAATTAGTCAGTATACTTTTGTTTAATGTGGTTGCCAAAGCATATATCATACTCATAAAATTGCAAATCTCAGGAAATATTCCATTGTTCCTCTGCCTGTGACATCTGCAGATTTCTTAAGTGCAGTATATGTACTTCAGACTACTGCTTCAGAGCTAACATCTACTTTTTCCAGAATAAATCAGATAATTTCCAGCTTGTTCCATTCATTGGAATATCAAGAAATTTTGTAGTTTATGCTTTCACTCACACTTCAGTAAAAATGACAGTGTTAAGCTTGCTTCACTGGCAATGCATTACTAAATTCTTGACAATAAGTAGGGAAAAACCCCTTATTATGTCTGCTAAGGTAGCATAAAACTCAGCCAAGCAAAACATATTAACAGTGAGATTAAATTATCTTTTTTTAAAAGTACATATGTTGCTGAAAAAAATTAAAATATTAGTGTTTTAATTGTATTGACTGGAGGAAGGGAAAATAAAAAATAACCATCTTGATTATTCCCAGTATAAATTCACAGAGTAAATTCTACTTATCTATCCAATATTAGTTGGAGTTGTCATAATCAGTTAGTAGCTGCTGGATTGTTGTGAAAAACCAAAGAAGACACAAAACACCAGTGGTTAAAGGGTCAAATATAGGAGCTGGACAGAACATAAAGAAGTAGAAGATGAAAACAATATGAAATCTGTAGATTTCATTTGACTTGAAAGGCAACTATTGTCAAAGCCAATGAATTACTTTGGTATTTTGGCAATTATTATTTCAGACAAATCTTTAATAAACTGTTGATTTCCTTTTATTAAATGGGCATTTCCCACTATTAGCCCCATGATGAATCGCAGTTAGGCCAAATGGTGCATATTTTGTACACCATTTTCCTTTCAGGCCATTCTGAATATGGTTTCCTGACAGAAAAATATTTAGTAGAAAATTGTTCTCTCTGCAGTGTTTTAGTCTCTGGCGCCTTTCTGAGACAGAGGTGTCCGTTGGGATTGTGGTTCTTGTGAATGCAAAGTATTGTGCATTGAAGTATAACCAATATATTCATGTAATGGATTCCATAATGGCTAGTACAATTGTTTTCTGCTTGTGTCTACTATGAAGCTGCAACTTCAGGCAAAAAATTGTGTGCCCAAATATCAGTTACTTGAACCCCATGTATTGTCAGATGAGGGAATTATTTCAGAATTATTCAAAGAGTATGGCATGCTCCTACCAGACCTGAAAGAAGTCTTACCAATAACTGTGCATCACATATGGATATTTCATGGACCTGGTACAGGAGTGAGAAGCAGAGAGAGATGATGATCATATATCATGCCCTTTTGTAAACAAAATGTCTCTGATAGTGATCCATTAAATTAGGTCTAGGCTAAGCATAGCAGATAAACACACAGTCCACAGTGGTGGACACCAGTGAGTAGTTTATGAAACTTGCACTTCAAGATAATTAACTTAAATGGATTGGTAAAACATGGTTACATATATATTTATATATATATTCTATTTTAAATCAGAGATGAGTGGCTAGCTAGCTAATGTTGAAAATGAACTGTTTACTTTTAAGTGATACAGATAGAAAGAAAATGGAAAAACTAATATGTTGTCAACATATTTTGACACCAAAAAATACTTTTCAGGATTAAAATTAACATTGACTTTATTCTGCTCTTTCTGGGAAGGTACTTTAAGACTCTTATTTCTTATTAGACTATTTATGTGTGCCCTCAAATCTCCAACCAGGTCTGTGAAAACTCACTAAATATGTAATAGTGCAGTAAACAACTGAACAAACTCTCAGTGCATACTTTACCCTACCAGAGATGTGAACTGAAATTGCATGTATTTTGAGTGTTGTTATACTTATTCTGTGCTGCTGAAAAAGTATTTTGTGAGGTTTTCCCTGTTTCTATTTACTGATTCTTTTAGTCACTGAAAGTAGAGGAGGTACAGAAAGAGGTCAAAATTGACAGCAAAACTGAATCAGGGCTTCTCATGCCAACGCAATAATGAAAACCAGCACTGTTCTTACAGCAACAATAATGAATATAAATAGACAAAGGCTCTGAACAGCTACTGGGAGAAAGAGAATAAGGCATCCATTTCAAGGAAAAATCTTTTCCTGCCATCACAGATAGCTTTGTGATCTGGATAAATTAGGATGCCCTTTAAACAATTTTCATGCTTCAAGAAATTTCTGTGAGAGACAGGTCTTCCTTATTTTCCTTTAAGGAATCAGACTTAATAGGTTGAATTTTATTTGCATTTTCTACACTTTTATTTCTCATGTCAATCACTCCCAGATAAAATCTGTTATCTCATCTTTGACATACTTCAATATTTAATATGAATGTTTTTTTCCCTCCCTGGGTTTTTGTCTCAAGCACACATATGCTTACAGCTCTACAGATAACATTAGCAGAGTGCAAGTACCATCCAAATAATTGTCACTAGATACTGAAGATTTGTCCACTTCTTTTCTCTGGTTAAAATTAAGTCTATTAGTAAATGTGTAAATCTGCATTAAAGAAATTTAATCGAGTATCTTTTCTATCTGATTTTCTTCCATATAAAATGCTGGACAATGTATCTAAAGAAGGATCGAAAAAACAAGTTTCTTTGCTTATATAACTAATAGCATGTTCTAAGACCACAAGTTTAAAAGTCATTGAATAGTTGCCACATAATTTAATTTCAAGAGATTAGAAGATTTTTGTCTGTCGCTAAGTGATTCTATGGATGCAATGTATTTTATATCACATCTGCTTGAAACTCAGTAGAGAAATATCTTGCCTCTCATTGAAACTATTTGAATATAATTATATCTTTTTCTGGAATAACAAAATAGCAATTTGTTATGATACTTGTGAAAGTCATCATGCTATAAAAGAACAATTCTTGTGATTAATTTACAATAGTTTTATTCATAGGGAGGCCTAATCTGAATTAAGATTTACAGACATATCTTAGATTTCAAATTTCAAGAGGCAGAACTGATGGAAAAGGAAGAAAGAGCAATTTGGGAATAAAAGTTCCTTGCTAAACAAAGTATCATTTAATTTCTCTTCTGTTAGATTCATTTATTATGCTTCAGTCCATGAAAAAATGTCTAGCTGCAGGCATCTCTTGCTCTGCAAAATAAAACTTATACAGGTTTCTATAATAATCTGTATTTTGAAAACTCTCTCAGGAATTTAAAAATTGTTTTTAAGACCCCAGCTACACAAATTTGCCAAAAGAGTGAGTAAAGGCTTTAATTATAAACATCTATAAGAATTTCTCTCTGGCTCAGTTTTACCTAATCTGTCTTTCAGGGAAGAATAATACACACCTGAGGCATAGCTTTCACAAGATGCTTTACATCACTAGTATATAGGATTTAGGAGTCCGGTCAATCCAACTTCATTTAAGTTTCCAAAAAGCATAAATATTTTGTTTATTCAGAGACTAACCTCATACTGCTGTGATATACTTTGAATCAAATATTTCTGTCATCAATGAGAAGTGCAAATTCAAAATAAATAACTAAAACTAGTGGCATGCCAAACATCTGAAATTAACGTAAAGTATGATCCAGGTCTGTCCCTAGCAACTGAAAATTTCATTTGAACAGAAAGAAAAGATAAGGTCACTTGAGTTCATATGTTTTGCATCTTAACTATTATAAAGGAGATGAAGATTTATGCAACTGTAAAAGCTTTACTAAGACACTGACATCAGCAGCATATCCAAACCATAGATAATTTTTCTCCAAAAAGACAACAGTACATTAAAGATGGTACCAAAATTTTTACTATATTTCACCGCATCTCATCTCCTAAGTTTTCATGGACAGAGATAATAAAAAACCATGATAGAAAATACAATTTAAAGCAGTGTTTGTGGTCTGTCATATAATTACTGTATAATGTATTTTTCAGCTCAAAAGTGTAATGTTGCTCAGCAAAGTTGCTCAGCTGCAGTGTGTGTGTTTTTCTGACTGAAAAGTTTTAGGTTAAGTGGAACTCCTTTGAGGAAGATGAAAGATTGCTTGATTCTCAAGAGTAACTAAACTTGTTTAACTGAGAAAATTTTCTATACCTCAGAGGGGAATCTGTGTCCCTGCCTCTAAAGTTATAGGTGGCAGAATGAGACTTCAAGGAGACTGTAGAGTTTATTCCATATAGGAATCTACTGAAGGTTGCTTGACTACATAATGTGGAAGGAAAGGATATTAAAGAGAAGTGGCAAAATACATTTTTCAGATCTTCTCATAAGTTCTTTGTTTTCACTATTAAGAACAACAAAAAATTGCTAGCTTATTGCATAGTGTTCTAATAAAATAAGGCTATCGAGAATATTATTATTTCTACATCTCTTGCTGTGCTATTTACCCTGCAAGACTCAACCAAGCAGGTCATCAAACAAAAATATAAACAAAGGAATCTTATGAAATCAACAACAGGTAAGAATTCATAAAGAGATAGCATAAAAAAATGAAACTGAAGCTACTTATGGAGCCATACCAACTTTGCTTTACCTGGGGGTTACACATCTAAAAGTTCAGTAACCCAGAAACATAGTGTGATGAAAGAAAATAAATTTTTGTCTTACTAACAACTCTTTGCTTTAAAAACTGCAGTGATTAATTTGTTGATGCTAATATAAGATTCAAAAGGATTAGTGCAGTAGAAACTTGACCTAATCTTTAGTCACAAAGCAATGTTGTACATAGCTCAGCATGTAAATTTTAGGAAAGATTAGTTTATAAGACATTTGTCTGCTATGATATACCATTACCATTTTACAAATAATATTTCATCCTATTAAACATACCAATGGTAAGTTATATATGCCTACACATGGGTGGAACACAGCAGACAGGCTCTAGAAGAGCACTGTATAGTATAACTGCAGAATGGAAAAGAACAAAACTAAATTTTACAGGATGGGAAAACTTTTAAGTACTTAAGGCCGATATTCATCATTTTTCTCTGCCTGCCATGAAACTGAAACACAAACTGCTAACTACACATATTATTCTACTTTGAAGTTTTTTCCGGTCTTCTAGGATATTTTCAGGTATTATTTGGATTAGGGGATTTTATTTGTTGGGATTTTTTTAAAAGACAGCAAAAGAAGGTTAAAAAGAGCATGAAAGAAGCATTTCTGTTTATAAAGTATGTGTACCTTTAAAAAAAAAGTGAAGAAAAGAAAAAAAAATCTTTAGATTTGAAAGGAACTCAACCCAAATAAAAGATAAGTAATTACAATGAAATTTTTGTAGCATTTTGAATAGTAAACCTGATTTATTCTGAATACTATAATTACATCCTTCATGCTTAATATTCTGTTGTTCATCAAATGAAATTAAAAACAAGCTAACTCTAGGTAGTTCAGCAAATCTGGCTTAAAAAGAAAAGTATTATCAATAGCTATAGTTCATCTTATCTCAAAAAAATCTACGAAGTAACCAACACATCAAAGGACTTGCACTGCAGTTATGTCCTACTCTGTTTTTAATTATGAGGTTCTTCTCTGCAGGAAGCAATTCTAAAAGAACTGAAACAATTTATTTTAAAGGCTATAAACATCAGAAGAAGTCTGTGTCATACATCCTGAAATGCAGAATATCTTAACACCTCACAGCTTGCAACAGGCACATACACAACCCTTTTCTAGGTAAAGAGTCTTTTTGGAAAACAGCTTTTCAAAATAACTTCTGAAATTAATTGCTCATATTAGTAACTGCACAATATTATGTTAAAAAAGAAAATAGTTTTTATTGACCAAATGAAATTTGATTGTGAAGAAGTATCATTCTCTAAAATCTACTTGAGACATATTTTGAATTTCCCATATTGCAAATACTGACAAATAAATAATGTTGCAAGTAGAAGTAAAAAGAACTACACATTTTTTGCCATATGCAAAAAAGAACTTGTGTGGAAATGCTAAGATGGGGAGAAAAGTGTGTCAAGCAAAAGAGACATAATGTTTCTATAAAAAGTTTTAGTGCCTCACTATTAGAAACTATTTCACTTGTTCTGAAAGTACATGTCTTCTGAGCTCTGCTTTGCACAACAAAGTTGAAGAGAACCTTTTATTTCCATAAAGATGTGTCAGCATATTTCAGGAAATAAAAACATATATGACAGCTTGCATTATTACATTTCTTTATTATACTCTCTGCCATGACCTTCAGTACTGATCATCTGCAAGATTTTGATGTGTTTGTCCCAGATTCAAAATGAATTGAAATGGTGCATAGAAAATATTCTGATTTACAGTGGTCAACATGTGGTGTCTTCGCTTAATCTAGGTACAGAATTGGTATTCCCAAATAGACACCTGAATTGCATTTTTTACTTTATTTTTTGTTTAATGAAGCCAATATTTCAAGTTATCATGCCTGTGTTCAAACTTGAGATTATGAGTGTTTCATAAACAACTTCACTTCCTCCCAGGTGAAGCATTCTCTTTTATTATTGAATTTGGAAGAGATCAGGAACACGCTCTATGTCTCTTATTGAATGGTAAGCATGCAGCTAGAAGGTGAGGTAGGGACTTGTGGTCAGATTTCAGAAAACATATCTCTGTTCCTGGTTGAACGTTTAAAAGGCCACAAAGGGAAAGTCACTGCTTCCCTCTCTTGCACTGATTCCTAGTCATGGCTATGCAGCAGACAGCCGCAGGATGATGATGGCTCCCATCAAGAAATGTTCTGGAGGTGAATCCCCTTAAACAAAATATAGTAACTGCAACTTCCAAAAGCCTGCTTAACTGAAAAGGTCTGTGCCTTTTGCTCTGATTTTAATCTGTGTGCTGAGTTCATTTCTTAAAGGAGCATTTAGGACTTAACTGCTATTTTTTGCCTTATATCTGGATGTCACCAGAGCACAGATTTCCAGATGAAATTGTTTTATAACTGTGAATCTTAGTTTAGATTCACGGGTGACTTTGTGATTCAAAATACAGAGATAGATGCAAGAGATTAGCATCCTGAAACTGCTTCTTAGGCACATTTGTTTAAACCTCAATCCCAGAGCCAAAAATAGATCAACTGGAACTCTCCCATTTGCCTTAACATACCAGTAAAAAAGGCTTTGTCTGGCACCAAAATTGTCAAAACAGTGTTAAGGTTTTTAATTTGAAAATGGCAAGGTCTAGAGCTGCTCTATGACACAAATCATAATGCTGTTAATTAAACTCTAAAGCAAATACTAAATTTTGAGCTGCAATAATTACCAACATTTTCTCTAGGGCTCAATAACAAGTACTTATTTCAATTAATTAACTGGTATGACACCTTCAATAACATTTTTTAAAAAAAGGTGGTTAAAATTCAGCTGAATTTATTAATAAAATCCTTGCCCCTCAAAAGACTGGAACTTAGCTTATTATCACCTTATTCTCAAGAGATCAATAGCTTGAAGTCCATAGCTATCATCTCTCCTTGCAAAATATTCCATATTCTGCAATATAGTCTTTTAAAATAAATATAAGATGACAACTGATTAGAGATGTGTCAGCTTAAGCAGGAAGACTTGACACTTTGTTTCTAGTTGAATTTCAAGTCCATTACTTTATATAATTGCACAAATGAAACTTGCATATTTTTCTGCAATATGAAAGCTATGAGCAAATAAGGGCTGCCATTCATTGTTAATGTGATCTAAAAGTAACACAATGAATGCAAAACATTTGATTGGCCAATTTGTAGTTTAGTGAACCAACACCCTGCTGCTTGCTAGACATTCTGAAAGGCTCTGAGGGATCTGCATCCATCATGATGGCTCATGAAAAGCAATTGTTCCTCTGCTCCTGTCATCATCTACTTTCTTTAGCTCATCACTAGATTTCCAGCAGTAGTCAACATCTCACTCACCAGTATGATTGAACTTGAGTTGCAGGAGCATTAGGAGAAGTCTGACTAAACTGATATTCATTTAATATTTCCCATCAATCTGCGAGACAAATTACAGCAGGAGTTTCAAGACTTTAACCCTTCAAGTTTTGTCAGAGAATTTAATGTTATCAGTCAGGATGCACATTTAAATCTCCATAATATCACTAATTCAATTACTTGCAGGAACTGTCAGTATTTATTTGATACAAATAAACTCAATAAAACAAATAATTGCTAAAATACTGAGTCAATTTCTCTGGCCAGAAGATCCCATTATGATCTTCCAGATAGTTCCTTGAATCCATAAATTGAAGACTTTCCCCATCCCGGAAGGAAGCCAAAAAGTATGTCTTCTAGAAAATAATATGGTTTAGACTCCAAGAAATGTTGAGTTTATTAAATCTTTCTGGTGAACTATTATAATTACCCCTTGTCTTGTTTTGTCTATGTGTACCAGAAACATACAAAACTGGAAAACCTGTCTTATCAGATAACTGTACCTATTGCAGTATCTTTCCCCTTTCCTCTTTATTTTCTTACTTAATGAAGAAGCTCCTCTCTTCTAAAAAATTATCATTGCTGAAAAAGACTCAGTTGTAACATATTTCCCAAGGCTGATAGAAAGATCTAACCTAGTAAGTAATTTTGAGACCTTGGTGCATTTTTCCAGACTTTAAAAAGTATTTGTAAACAGAAAAAGACTACATTGTTGGTTGCAGTTTTATTTCCAAAAGAACTCAAGATATTCAGAATACTTTTTTTCACTTAAAACCAAAGCTTTCCTCCCATTTGGGAAAAATCAGCATCTCAGTGGTCCGTTTTATCATCTATACCTTCTTGAAATATTTTTTCAACTTTTATTTGTACAAATTGTTTTTTCTATTTTTCTTGCCCCTTTATTGTGTCTGAGTTAGACCATGCTACCACAACAGCTTACATGATAAACAATAGACTCTACTAGTCTTAAATCTCTAACTTTGTTATCTACTACTAAGTTTAAAAAAAAAAAAAAAAAA
>VZTJ01006430.1:226273-245495 GCA_013397795.1 Orthonyx spaldingii | reverse complement strand
GAAAAAGAAGAAGCAATAATAAAAGGAAAGGTAGTGGTAGTTTCATCACTGGTTAGTCCGAAAGCCTTATTACACTGTTACAATATTCATATATAATGGATTTACTATAAGTGTTCATTTATGAAAGGTGTGGTATCTGAACATTACAAAATACCTAAAAACTGATACATACATACCTCACTAAAAAAACCAGCAATCTAACCTTTTTTCTCTTGTAATTTCAAATTTCCTGTAGAATTTTCTGTTTCAATAAAACACTATTTTTTACCTGTGGATATTAACATATGTTTGATTACTTTCAATTTCACTGAGTAAAACATAACCTGCCACTTAGAGCAAATACCAAATGCAGTATTCCAGCAAATAACAAAGCTGGACAATGAAACAAAAGCCATTAAAAGCTTTCAATTCATAACTAGCAATTAAGAACTATTTTTCTCATTTAAATAAGTAAATGTTCTCCAGACAATATGCTGAACATTGTAGTCCCACATTAATTTTTATCAATTTCTAGACAAAATAGATACCTGTCACAAACACATTTGTGCTGTATTGTAGCACATGAAATAATCTGCATTTTAGTCATAATGTTTAGCAACATATTAGTTTGTATATACATAAAAAAACCCTTTTCAAACAATATTGCAATCAGATTCTGTAAAACCTTGTGGGGTAGTATCACCTGACAGATATGAAACCTAAGAACCAGATTCTCTATTCCTGTACTAAATAAAATCACAAGCAAACATGTTTCACAGCCACAATTTAAATGCTGCTTTCTTGTCCCTCTACCAACAAATACACACACTTCCTATAACCTATTTCTCTGTTTGTTTCTAACTTTTCTCTATGCTGGCATATTTTTCGCTTGACTTGGCACCAGTCAATCGGTACTTTTGTATTTCAGCTGCTCAAGCGGCAGCGACCAGGGCAGCCACAACAGACACAGTTCTGGCAGCTCCTAATGTATGCCCCTGCCTTTTATTCAGATGCTATTTACACAGTGTTTACATGTAGACCACGTAGCTTTTATAAGGCTCAGAGCTCGGATTTTAAATGGAAAGCTTATTAGGCACAGGAGTCTCTCAAATTAAATCATAGTAAGTAGCTGCTTAAAATGCTTTGGAAGATAGAATCCAGAATAATATATTTTTGTACACAAATAGTGCTAATCTAAAGAAAAAGAGAAAAATGGAATAGGAAAGGCAATCAGTGAGATGGACTGGACACAAGAGTTTTATTTCTGCAGCATTTGTCTATTGTAGAAAAAACCCAAATCATTCTTGCCTTGATTTCATCATGCAGAGGTAATTGTGAGCATACAGAACAAATAAAAACATGAAAGCAATTGCCTTAGCTAAATCTCCAAGAAACATATTTTGCAAGGGTACAATACATTTCTACTGTTAATTTTTAATTTCTGTCACAAGAATTCCAGACAAACCAAGTTGGTCTGCCTTAAAAGCCAAGCATTTTCTTTTCTGTCCCAAATTTTTATTTGCTTTTTTTTTTTTTTAAACCTTTTCAAATGGGATGTAGGAATGTAGTTTCAAATCTACGTTTTGTCTCAGACATGGAAATTATTCCAGGTTAAGTGAATTTCCCCTATAATAGCATGGAATTCTGTCTAGGAACTAGGCTATGAACCTTATTACCAATATTTCCTTTAAAATCTTTTGTGTTTCTATGAAACGCTCTGATTAAGGTGAATTGAGTTTGCATTGTACTGCTTCACAGTTTGTGCTGAACTACTTTTAGAAATTTCCTTTATCTTCAAGTTCTGTACCAATAATATAAACTTTAGGAAAACATAAATTCCTTATTCCATATTTACATTGCAGCTGTCTTCTCACTCTTCTCGTCCAGTATTGCAGAATATTCATTTAAAACAGACAAAACTGCACATCCTGCAAATGTGACCCTGCAACATAACCCTGAATCCAAGAAATGCTTGTATAAATGTAGTTTTATTCAGAGCAGAATGCTGCTAACAGAGTCACCATTTCACTACGGTGATAGTACACACAGTTTATAAATGTAAGCAAAAGAGAAGATATTACAGGCTGAATTTGAAAAATCTGCTTTAGGCTGGACTTCATTTCACTTTACCAAGATTTGAAATGTTCTTGGAACATATATCCCTGGAACAGCATATGAGAAGGTTGAACAAAGAAGCAAAAACTTTGATCGCTAAAGATGACTGCAACAAGTCTTTAAATTTCTAAATTTTGTTTTATTAGAAATTTTAGTTTCACTGTGCTTTAGCTGTTCTGTATTAGTAATGGATGATATTTTTGTAACACTAAGGTTTCATAACTGATAGTATTGAAAAAATACTGCCTTAAAATTGGGATTAATTGCAGATTAAAATTATTTTCATCATTTTAGAGCATGCCATAACTCTGACCTTCTTTACCAAATTGTGTTTTTCTGCATATCCTTTTAAGTAAAATAATATCAAATATGCTGGGATGTGCATAAGCAATCTTTTAAAATTAAATTACTTGAAACGCTTGACTAGTTGAACATTCAAGGGAATGAGGTAAAGTCTATTTACTGTAACACACATCTCCAGGAGAGGAATGAAAGTGTATTAACATTATGTTCTTTTTTTGGTAGCATCAGCTGAGTTTTTTTATGTGTAACTCAGAGCAATGCCTACGAACCATAGTGTAGGAAAACTCTTATTTTACACTGCTCTGGAGACGGTGGTTCCAAATCCAGTACATAATTAAATATATGGGATGGATGTAGCTGAGTGGTTAATGCGTGTAAAATTTCCTTTGACAATTCAAGTTTAAATTCACTTTAGTTCTTATAAATCTTGCAAGAGTATAATTGACTTAACGTTTTCTCCAGTACAGCTAATACATTACTTTCATTTCTGATAGCCAACACTGAAACATCTGGGGAAGGTTGGGCTTTTGGTTTGGTTTTTTTTCCCCTAATCTTTCAGTTGTATGTGTAAGTAATTGATGACCTAAAAAATGATCTGTTAATTTCAGGACAATAATTGTCAGTAAAATTAATCTGATAAATTCTGACACTATGCCACTAGGATCATAGGTAAGCAAATTACTCTGTTAAGAATTATATATTTTAGGTCTGTTACACATTAATTTTCTACGTGTTATTTAATTAACAGACAAAGGAAAAAGAAGGATATTGTCTCCAAGTATAACTTCCCATTCTCTATTTTGCTGACCTGAATTCATAGTTAGTTCCATTGAAACTGAGTTGTTTCAGATTTCCATACCTTCTTTCTGCTGCTCATATCAATTGCAAATATAATCTTGAATTCAAAATTAATTTTCCTTTATTTTTAATTTGAGAATTTGTGTAGTACTTTGACTATGCATAAGTAAATTAATTTATGTAAGTGCATATTTAAATTTTTAGTGTTATAGTACATATATTTAAGTAAATATAAGGGAAAAAAATGCCAACTTTCAGATACTTACTTTAGAAAGTAAAAAAAAAAAATCACACTTACTGTAAATAAATAAATAACAACAGAAAAAAACACAAGCATCAAAAATTTTCAAAAACTCCATGGAAAGTTTGCTTCTTTTGACCAGGGTAAAGTTAGTTTTCTTCACATTAGCTAGTACGTGGCTATGTTTTGGATTTGTGATGGAAATTCTCTTCATTACCAACACTGTTCCCCGCAGAAATCCTAAACAGCCCCATACCAGTTACTGTGAAGAGAATTATCTCTATCCTAGCTAAAACCAGCACAATAGCACAAAGATGTAGTAGGCTTTGCTTTACCTATTAAACTGTCTTTATTTCAGCCCATGAGTTTTCTTACGTTTCCTGTTCTGATCCTCTCCTCATCCCACTGGGGAGATGAGTGAGTGGCTGTGTGGGGCCCAGTTGCCAGCTGGGGTTAAAACAAAGCAAAAGCAGAGAAAGGACAAGTTTTATGTCAATATCCTGTAAAGAAAGTCACATATACAACCCTGACACACCGTGGTTGTAAATTTAAATACTGAAGACATTGAATTTAATGTGAGTTTTCAGAAGAAATAGTACTAATTAATTTTCCTAATATTTATCAAAAACCCCAACCATTTAAGCAACAAAGCAAACAACACACTGCAAGAAATCATATTATTCCACATGAAAATTTTATCAGATACAGGAATAACTCCTTCCTAGGTTCTGTATTTAATTATTTTTAAGGTGTTATCTTCTATTTTCTCAAATAAAGGAGAAAATAAAGGTTGCCTGTTCCAATATTTTTCTTAAGTTCATTTTCCACTTTATACTCTAGAATGAACTGAATTGCTCCCCAACTCTCTTTAGAGAAAAGTCAGTCATTCCTGTTAACAGCAGGACATGCATATTTCTCAGACTTGCTGAGTTTCACTTTACCTTGTCTCTTAAATTATTTACAGATCAGTCTATCCTGTAGTTTTTCTTTTCTCCTTTGATAATAAATCTTTCAGCATTCAATCACCTTTTTCTCAAAATGGAAGCTTCTTTTTTGTTTGCAACATTACATTCTAATAGTAGAAAATTGATTCAAGTTGATCTGTGGACTTTGACTCTCAGCCTGTCTCACCATTGCTGCCTCCTGTTAGACTGTGTAGGAGGATATAAGCAGAGGAACACTGCAAAACTACCCCACCTTTAATAATTTAACTGATGTGCTGTTCTTCTCTATTGGATAAACTCAGCTTTTTCTGTGACATTTAAAATCCTTTTTAATGTCTAATCAAGGATTTTACTAATCCATTTTCTTATGAGTAGCATATGCAAAGCCTATGTTGAATCTCATTTTCCACTTTGTCTATTCATAACAACTGCACTCATAAAAAACAAAGTAAAACTAAAAAAGCAATGATTTGCACAGTTTTTGTATTTGTTGCTATAAAGCAGGTTGTGTTTTCTACATAAGGACTAATGTCTCAAGCAGTTGCCAATTCTGCAGTGGCAATGCCTTGTCTCTCATTAGAAAAAGCCTAGGTAAGTAAAGAACACTGCCTTCTCCAGGGACCTCTCTTACGGCTTTTACCTCTTTCCCATCTCCTTTCCTATCAGTGAAACAAAACACAACAAAATAAAATGAAATAAAATAAAATATGAGATGGAGAGAAAAATTCTGGTTTACAACAACATTTCAGGAAATGTTCTCTGAACTGTAGTGTGAGAAGAGATTCAAAATGCCCCAGCTAACATACTAAGTAAATTCAACTTTTCTTGTTGGGAATTGGGAACTACCAACATTCAGAGTTTTCTTTTTCTTCTGTATCTGTCACTGTTAACTTAGCCTTTTTTTAAATACATATATTTTTAAAAGTATCTTTCTTAAAAAGAAATGGGGTTTTTGTTTGCTTATTTGGGTTTTTTTTTTTTTCTTTGAACTCCTGTAACATGTTTTTGTTATATAACAAAGCACATTTGCTTCCCTGTGGTTCAGTAATATCTTTGAGCATTAAGAATGCTGGAAAGAAAATGCTTCACACATAGAAGGCAGAGGGGAAAACAGGTGTGAGAACTCCAAGCCTGCCACATGGAAGAGCTTTTCCAGTGCTAGTAGAAAGTATTCACTTAGGAAAAAAACAAGTTAAAAACAAAACAGAAAAAATAAAATACTCAAGCCCAGGGATAGCTACGTCTCATGTCTGTACCTTTAAAAACTCGAACGACACCATGAGGAAACCAGCATTGCTCTCTTCACTCTGCAGTGAATGTAGGGAGTGCGCATGAAAACATGTCAGGCTTGAGTAATACTATGAATATAATTACATCATAAAGAACTGGTACATGACACTATCTGTGCTTCATTAAGATCTCTTCATGCCTGATTCCCAATCTAACTGTCCTGTGCAAATGTTGAACATTTCTGGATATCAGTATGTACTAATTAAGCAAAATAAGAGGGGAAGTTATTCACTTCCTCATAGTACATCATGCCACCTTCATTTCTGAAGCTTATCTCTGATTTTCATTGATTTTGTAGCATAGTACCCTGAAAAAGCAGGAAAAAAAGCAGAGAGTGAAGAAACAACTATCCTGACATTTCTTTCCTTTAGAATATCAGCAGTAAGGCAACAGAAATTCAGATATACTCAGAAACCATTAATATAAATGATCAAGTACTTGTGAAACTTAAATGGTGCATCTCTGAACTGAAATGTAATGCACACTATATGATCTTAGTTCAAATGCTCTGGCAATGAGTGCAGAGAACTTGGCAATGAGACCCTAGTGGAGGTATCAATATGACACCATGCTAGTTGGGCAGATCAAAATTGTTTGCTATTTCTTCCTTAATTCTGCGAAAGAATCAAAGCATGAATCCAAATAAGTTCCAGGTTTACTTAGGAAAATCCACTTCAGTCCCACATTTAAGTTTGCTTTTCTGTCATATCAGTTTTCAAGGAGCAGAATTAAAGCCCGTTCCAGATCACTCTTCTTACAGTGCTGTTGTCTTGGCATTTGGTTACTATTGCTTTAACTTTGGGGCATGAACTATTTTGAAAACTGTAATCTGAATAAATACACAAACTAAAAGTGAAACCCCAGGCTCCCAGACACTTGAAATAGACAATGGAAGTATGTAGAGTTCAGAGACCATCCATGGGACTCTAATCCCGTAGACACACTCTGCACGAGAGATTTCTATGCTGTCTTACTAATCATGCATTTTTTTCTTTTTATTGATTGCAATAAAAGAATCAAAGGAGCAAAGTGATGAAGTAATTGAAGGCGCAAATGCTGAGCCAACCAGAAAACTGCAACCCAGAACTTCAAAAGTTAAAAAGGAAAGATCACCACTCCACACAAGTGCAGGTTATCTTTTACATTTTAATCACCATGGAGAATCCCACTAATTCTTCATTCCCTCCATCATATTAAAAATCATCTTGTAATCTTTATTGACAAAAGCTTTATGTGGTAAATTTGATATATCTACCTTAAAATGACAAATCCAGAGAATAATGGACCGAACTTCATCAACAACAGTTGTCTACAAAAAGTTGGAAGTATATGTGATAGGACATTATGTATCACATCCCTCTTTAAAACTCCCTTTAGTTCTGCTGAACTAAAATCTGTACTGCACAGTGACTTTTGTGGTTTATTACTACCATGTCTTCCAAAGGAGAGCATTTGGAAATGCTCATGCATAACACAACAATAAGATTTCAGTAAAGTGGAGCAGGATGAAGAGGCAAAAATAAAGACATATATTACAGAAAAACATTCTCATACTATAAATGTATCACAGCTAAAATATTGATTTTACTTCTGTCCAGCCATACAAAAAAAATTATTTATCAAAATGCTGACTATATACATCATAAGACTGAATACCAGATTATTCTTTTATCACACTCATTTTTTATTTTAAATCCTATTAGATTTTATTTGCATGACTTTTACTCTTCCTTTTGTATTCTTTGTAACAAATAGTTTAGTAACATCTGTTATTAAAATCAAGGCTCTAAGACAATTTGTACAAATAAATTTGAAATATATTATCTCATATTTTTTAAATATGTATATATTTGTTGGGATGTCAACCTGTTTGAAATGGTGAATAAAAATCCAATATCTGAATTAAAATATCTGTCTTAGTAAAAGAGTATATGTACTGAAAATATACAAAATCCATATTATATGTGCTCAGATGGTTTGTTTTGTACATATATCAGATATATAACAATCCACAGGGGTGGCAGATACAACAGAATCCACATGTAGTCTGGATGAATGCCTGTAGACTTCAGCAGTGTGATATAATGAGGGTATGGGCAGAAAAGTTCTAGGGAGAAGAGCACCTGGAAATAATTAAGAGGACTTAGAGTGAGTATATAGGTAAATGAGATAACACTGGCAAAGCCACATTCCTGACCCCTCAAAGGGCATTAATCTCCTAGTTATCTACATATGCTTAAATTAATGAGTTCAGATCTACATCTGGTTTTGCTTTTTTTTTTTAAAGCAGTGAAGCCTTTCGATTTCCAGTGTTGTTTGAGATTATGACTTATAAATGCCTGAATAAACAGTCTCTTGCCAGCATAGTTGACTCCTGAAGTCAGTGATACTGCTCCATTGCTAAAAGCAGAGCAGGAAGAATAAGCAATGAGTTGCATGAAATAACAGTTCCTCTGTTCTTAGCTCCTAAATTCTAAATTGGTCTTCCAAGAACTCTCATCTCCAACAAATGTTGAAGTTCATTGTACGTAACAGAAATGGTTACTTTTCCATAATACTATCTCAGAGAGCATTCCTAGTCCTTTATTGCATCTGTCTTCTTTCCAGCTCGTTTGCAGACTCTTCCCAGCTCTGCAGGTTCTGCTTTCAATGATGCAGACCCTTGTTAGGAGTGGGAGACCAGCACATGGATTATCATCATGTAGCTCTGATATTTCATTATTCCTACACTGTCCTGGACTCTACAAATGGCACAAAGAGAAATGCTGTAGAAGGGGTCACATTTCCTACTACATAATGCATGTACTTCTACCTCCTTTCTAGCACAGGACAGGGATGGAATGACAGCTCATATTAAACTCCTTCTGATACATCCCTTTCATCATACTCTAGATTCTTCACAGAATGTTAATTTTGGTCTATTCACTTAAAGTGCCTCTTTTGCTGTTGCTTTTTCTATAATTTTTGCATGGCTTATAGAAATCAAAAAGGGAAATAAAGATCAGGTTATACTACTTCCAAAGTAGGTAAATAAAATACAAGAGCAAGTCAATAAAATACAGTATGACACGACACCAGTACAATAACTAACAAACAGAATTATTTATTTTCTTTTGGGATTTCATCTAAAAATATTTAGTCTACTGACCTAAAATCTGTATAGTTCTGACATTTTGATAGTACCAAACTGCCACAGACTCGAGAACAGGAGTTGTTTTAAATTTTGAGATGAGTAATAGATAGATATAGATACTCCATGTAAAGGGGTTTTACTTTTTTTCCTGCTGGTTTTAACAAGAGGAGGAAAGTATGAAAAGCTGTTCGACTACTGTGTATAAAATGAATAAAATAAATAAGTCAACTTTTTTTCTTTCTGATGTTCACAGGATCTCTGTGAAAATAGATAGATCAAATCAGATTTGATAAGCTTCTATCAAGACTATAATCTCTTTCCTGCTTACAAAATAACATATGTTCACTTTGCTTGACACTGCATGCAGAAGATAACATACTGAAATGTGAAATTTGGAGCAATATACCTCATGCGGTTAACAAAAACACTTAGAAAACAAAAAACATTAAGAAATAATTTTTGGTGGGAGGGCTGGCATTCATGATATCATTTTCTTCCATTTCTACTAGCATGAATTCCAGCTCTATTGACTTAAATGCCCTATTTTTAACTTTGCACAGACAAAAATAAAATCAGGAAATTATTAATTATAGCTGCAAGAAAGAGTTATCAGGCCTCCCTTTTGGCATAATGAGGCCTTTGTTCCATTAGTGTAAACTGGTTGCACTTTTTTCTTCTTTCCGGAAAAAGATCTGGATCAAGAACAAACTATAAATTGAAATCTAAAGTGCAATGGTCATAGGTAATACCAATAGTAAGCAAAATGTTTAGTGCTATGAAGTTGATGACCATAAGTGTTCTTCCCATGACCCCCTAGCTTAAAACAATACTGTTTAGAAATGCCACCATGCAGTTCTTGCTCCAGGCTTTTCACTTCATTCTCCGTGCTCTTTAATAATGCGAATTTAATGGTAAATGGTAATGGTAATGACCATGGCAAATACTCATGTGGAAAGCTAACAAGAAAACACACGTTTCTTTTGGCTAAAGGAAATATTTTATGTCGAGTCAAATGTCTGCCCTTTCAATAGTGAAGTAAAACTATTTTAAACAATAAAAGGTTATGAATAATCAAAGTTCTGTTAAAGAAGAAAAGAAGATATTTATGGATGTTTCTAAGTTCATAAAATAAAGGGTTTCAATTATACTACAAGCTCTTAATACCAAATAGTATATAAACTGAACAGGATATGGCAACAATCTGAAAACAAAACCTTGCTGTCATAATATTACAACTTCTGTACACACAGATATAAATCATGGCATATTTCAAAACATTATCAGTTGAGTAGTTGATTTACTTATAATTATGGCAGCAAAATTTTGCATTTTGAAAATCTGAAGACTTTTGTGACAATTTGATGACCTAAGTGAAACAAACCTTCTGTCTTCAAACATGTCTGCATTCTGTGATACAGAAAAATTTGGCCTCCCTTTACCAACACTTCTGAATTCACTGGAAGCTGAACAGCAGGGCTAATATATCACTGAGCCATACTAAGAAGCAATACTGAGGAATGGGGTGTGTTAGCTTGGAGCTGGCTCCACACTGATGCAGATACTGAGAGATTGCCTCTGAGCAGAACTGCACTCTGCCCGCTCTGAATAAGCTCAAGCTTTCCCGTTGTTCTCCACCCAGCCAAACTCCTGGCTACTGTACTGAAACTATTATCTAGAATTAACATTTAATGATTTCTTTCTTTCAACAGGTAGAAGAGTTCCTATTGATCCCAAGTTTAAAGGCTTTCCCACCAATAAACCACCTTGATATTCTACAGTCTATATTATTTCCGCATTTATCCTACAAAGAGAAAGCATTACAACTAAGATTAGTCTGAAATCTCTCATTATCTCTAATGAAAATAAACAATCTTATGGTGACAACATGATTTGCATTTTGGAGAAAGCAGCATAAAGATAAAACTTTTTCAGAACTTTTGTTTCAAAACATGAGAAATGTTGCCTTTTAACTACAGTTTCATCTCTGTTTAATTGCAGTATCAAGCAACAGATCTTTGTACATGAAGAACATTTCCCAAAACTAACTTTAAAGACATAGAGATAAATCGCCTCATG
Source organism: Orthonyx spaldingii (assembly GCA_013397795.1). Classification (NCBI taxonomy): domain Eukaryota; kingdom Metazoa; phylum Chordata; class Aves; order Passeriformes; family Orthonychidae; genus Orthonyx; species Orthonyx spaldingii. The sequence continues at coordinate 234,616 of VZTJ01006430.1, read as the reverse complement.
ACTACTTTGCTGTAGAACATTTGCCTAAAAATGGTATTTTCTGCAGTTTGAGCTATACAGCTCTTCTAGATTGTGCTGCTCAACAAAATTCTCACCATTAGAAGCATCCTCTATTACTGCATGAGTAGATTCTAGAAAAAAGGAGCCATATAGAACCAGTATGATATTTTTACAGTCATTTATCCCCCTTCCCCCCCTTCACGTACAAAAAACATAAGTTGAAAAGGGGGGAAGAACATGATTTGCTTTACAAAGGAAAAAAAAGGAAGAAAGAAGGTAGAGCTGGACTTTTCTTCAGCTCAATGTCATGGATTATTAATATTCTTGAAATATAGAAGAAAGGTTTTATCCTTCCTTGCCAACAGAGTAATTTTCACTTTATCTGTGGACAGCTTTACATTAACTATGTTTGACAACGTTTAGATAAAAAATACCTTAATATTTTGTACAAAGAAAAACTTTGTTTACTTTGAATTTTGAAGAATTGCATTTTTCTAATCAATAAATACATTCTCTGTAATTTCAAAATTGTTCAAAGAACATTATTCTTCTTGTTACAAGAGAGAAACAGTCTAGCTAGACTTTTATTATAAATTGCTTGGTTTAATTTCTAGAACCTTTAGTATGGAGCTAGCTGGACTTCTCTGAGTCATCTAGTTCTAGCTTCATTTTATATATGGAGTACTTTTTCTAATATAAACAGTATGTGCCTCATGCTTCAAATCAGAACTTTTTTCTGTCATGGGTTTGCACGGTTGAAAGCTATTTTCTTGTCTCTTAAGTGATCTCTTACTTCTCTAGACTAGAATAAACCCATTTATTTCCACTTTCTGCCCTTCCATCATATTTCATAGTGTTCTGAGCTTGCTATTCTCCCACAAATTCTCTTTTACATAACAACTTTCTTTAAAAAAGTGATACAAAAATGATGACACCTTACTTGATCTACTAATACAAGTGGAAGAATACATCTTATAGCCAATCTTCTTGCATATACCTTTACAATATTGTTTGTCATTTGCTTTGGGGTTTTTTTTCTGTTCCCAAGATCATTTCAGTTTCTACTCCTATCTTCTAAATATTCCAATTCTCTCTCAAAATGGTATTATCAGATATTTAACAATAGTAAAACCTTCTTTTATTTCACTTTTTAGTGAAGTTGCTTATCAGGTCCAGATTTGGGACAAATCTCTCTGGGCTATTACACTAAAATTTCAGCAACTGCTCTGAAAATAGTTTTCCAACCAGCTCTAACCTACTTCATACCAGCTTCAAGAGTCATAATTCCCTAGATTTCTTAGAAGAATATTGAACAATATTCAATGTCTGGCTGAGATGGAGTTCATTTTCTCATAATTGCCCTCACAGTTCTGTGCTGTGCATAGGTAGCTGGAAGGGTGTTGATAACACACCCGTGTTTTGGGTGCTGCTGAACAGGGCTGGCACAGCATCAGCACTGCCTCTCAATAATCCCCCCACCATCAAGGGGCTGGGAGGGGACACAACCAGGCCAGCTGACCGAAAGGGGGTAAAAAAGGGATATTCCATACCATATGATGTCATCTCAGGTATAAAAGCTAAGGGAAGGTGGAGAAGGAAGGAGGGGGTGTTTGTTGTTTACAATGTTGGCCTTCTGGAGCAACTGTTACATGTGCTGTAGCACTGCTTCCTGGAACATCATTTGCTGATGGGAAGTAGAGAATAAACTTTCTTTCCTCTTTGCTTATGTGCGTGTAAGCTTTCATTTTTTCTTGATTAAACTGTCTTATCTCAACCTATGAGTTGCTTTCCATCTTATTTTCTCTCCCCTGCCCAGCTGGGAGTACTAGAGTGGCTTGGTGAGCACGTGGTGTCCAGCCAAGGTCAACCCACCACACCCTGAAGAAGCAAAAGTATATCACACCCACCACCCTCATTCAGAGTTTTACATTTCTCCAGTTATTTGGTGGTGCTTTCAGAAATGGTAAAGGCAGTGGTCTCTGAATAATTTATTTTTCTGACTAAAAATCAAACTGCAGGACAGGAAGAACTGAAAGAAACAAAATAGATCATTTAATCCTTCCGGAAGTCTAAATGCTCATGATACCTTTTGGGCTGCTGGCTGCACAGATGTGATTAATCTCAGATGATGAAGATCTAGTCCTAGTTTTTACATTCCAATTTACAATTAAAGAAGGAAAGTAGAAAAGAGTAATTGCGTAGACAATTACCCTCGTGCTTTACAGCTGCCCTCTACCTTCTTCAACAATTCTTTGAATATGGAAGTAGAATAACTTTCACTGCTTTAGTGTTTGTCAAAGATCATCTAGTTCAGGAAAGGGAGATTTGAAAATGGTAAAAATATCTGGCTTTATTCAGGCTAAAAATCACATATCATAGCTCAAAGGCCACTTGTGATGGGATCCCCCAAAACTCCTTCTAATTATGATGATCATGATTATTATTAATAATAATAGCTCGCATAGTATGTGTCAGAAATCCAAGTTATTAATTTAGGGGTAAATTGTAAAGTCCTTCACAGATCCAGCATAATTTAAACACAATTCAATTGCATCAATAAAGTAACTTGCTCTCCAAAATTTAGTGAACAGCTTTTTGCTTCTATCTTAATGCTTTCCTACTCTGTTGTGATAGTGTTTCCAAAAAAAACTGCTTCCCCTGCTGTTTGGGGAAATGTATCTATAATGTCTTGATCCAAGCATTTCATATTCAACAGATGGTAATCTTGGCTGTACATTCATTCTGGTTTCTCTGAGCCCGGGTACTTAATACCTCTTTCTCTGCCAATCACTTCCTAACTAGCAAATGAATTCTGATCAGACATGTACACTTCCTAGTGTTCTCTCTCACCTTTAGTGAACACTGACACCTTCAGACATAATTCTCAGATATGCACTTTTGATCTGCCAGGTGAAGGAGGAAGTCTGTTCCTCTGTTTTTTAATCCTGAGTACGGGCAGGGAAGAAGAGAGGTCTAAGTTTCTACAGAATTAATATTTATTTCTTCATCAAAACATGTTCAACAAACCTGTACTTCTACAGGTTGAAAAGCTGCTGCCTCAGACAGCTGATCTTTTAAACCCAAAGACCAAATCATATTGTAGAGATGAGTTTTTCCTATGAAACATAGTTTCATTTCTAAATCTGAGGAACACAGAGGAATGAAGCTTCCTGTAGCAGTATTTCAAATTTTGGTGAGGTTTCTTGTCTTTTTAAAAATTTTTATTTACTTCTTATTCAACTGACTACTACATAGATGGAGAAATAAAAAAATATATAATTATACAGTTTTAAAAACACAAACAATATTCCTCTAAACTGGATTATCCAGAGAGATTCTTTGAACTGCAAATTCTACTACTATGCAACAGTTTTAATTTTTTTGTTTGCATTGGTGTTTGCTTTTTCTTTTAGATGCTTGAGCAAAGTTATTTTTAAATAAAGTGGGAATGACACTAACAGTTATTGTCCCATTTATCTTTGTCTATACAGGAAGCAGTGAGGGAAAGCACCATCTACTCATATTGATGACCATATCAAGGTGGACTTCCTTGTTGTTGTTGTTCTAGGATTCTGTTTGTTTGGTTTTGATTAGGTTTTGTGTTGCTTTATTTATTGGAATTTAGTTTGTTTTTTTTAAAATTCATGCAAGTAGCAAAATCAATTCATAAAACTGAAAGCAAAGACAGAAATGCTAGCCTCTGTGTAAGAAACACCTGTTTGGATAGCTTTTCTAAAACCACATTTATGATTAAGAGCAACATTACATGAGCATGTACATGCTTGTAGTTTATCAATAATGTAAGGACATCTCATAAAATCCATAAGGAAACATCTCTTTACAGAGAGAAATGACTTAATAAATAAATATATGTGATGGATACAATTTGAGGAGATATTTAATCCAAGCACTGTTTCCTGATGTCATAAACCATTTTGTCAGATTGTTTGTAAATGGTGTGAAAAATGAAAAGTAATTTTATGATGAATTATATATTTTAACAACTACAATTATAAAATTATTAGCCATATTGATATATAATACTTTAACAAAGGGTGAAACCTCCCTGGATTTTTGTCTTCTTCCTTACCAACTAAGGAGGTTGAATTTACTTTTACTTGTAAAAATAAGAATCATGCAAACTAAAAAATTCTGATCACAATATTGGATTATAGACTGGGGATGTGAAAACATTGAACACTTGGTTTACAGCGTAGGAATTCATTTTTTGTCTTGCAATGTTTGGTGCAGTATATCCTTCTGCTAAGATTAACTCCTATAGTACTTAAATCTACTTTTCAATATAATGAACTTTACTGTCATCATTAATTAGCATTACTCCATGCACAAACACTATTACTTACCCTTCAGTATTCAGATTTCTAGTAATAAGTTAACTTTCTGAAAAACGCCCAAAACCAGCGTGCTCTACATTGCATATATAGTATGATTAAAGATCTAAACAGGAGAAATTTAGAGGTTTTGAAGTTACTGGGTTTTTTAATAGGCATATTGCAAATCTTAAAAATCTGAAATTTGAAGCACTATTACTCTAGACTCCACAGAAGCCATTGTTTCTATCTATTAGCACCTAGATAAGACAAAATTTCTGTATAATTCACTTATTTCCTTTTGGTTTTCCCACTGACAGTTTGAAATTTTACTTGCTTCAGGAAAAAATTTCTCATTCACAAGTTTCAATTGTAATTTTGGATTCACCATGGGAGAAAATTCACAAGGTTAATTTAAAGTTTAAGGATATAGTTTCTTATTGTTTTGCATATCATATAATTCAGACAAGATGTTAAGTATCATCATCATCATCATCATCATGCCTAAGGCATTTTACATCATTATTCAGGTATGAAAAATTAGAGCATTTCAAACTGTGCAGCTTGCCAGTTTCAATTTGAATTCATGGTGTTTGAGTTTATGTTCCTGTTTAGTGAATATTTCAGAACACAGTTTGTGGTTTCATTATTTTTAGACTTTCCAGCTAGAATCCTGAAATCTTTTCATTTACATTCTTGCCTTAATGGTGGCTTTTAAACTCAATGCTATTGTTATCTACTGTTATCTACTTATCTGGAAAGATATTTTGGCATCTCCCCATTTGAAAACTGTAATAGTGGATTAATGAAAATAACCAGAACAGGATTTTTGACAAAGTCTAGAGGTTTGACTTCAAATAACTTTCTCACTTTTTCAGTAACCTGGACGAGGTGAATGGAGTGCACTGTCATCAAGTTTGGAAATGAAATTAAACCATGGGACTAATTCATATACTTGATGGCAGGATGGCCATTCAGAGGTATCCAGGCAGGTTGGAGGAACAGGCCAGCCGGAACCATATGAAAATCAAAATAAAGGAATGCCAAGTGTGAGAGCTGGGAAGGAAGAGTCCCTGAGTTGATATAGGCTGGGACTTGACTGGCTTTGGAGCAGCTCTGCTGAGAAGGACGTGCAGGTAGATGACAAGGCGGGTGTGACTCAACAGTGTGTCCTGGCTGCAAAAAGGGGCAAGAGCATCCTGGACTGTACCAAGGGCAGCACAGCCAGAAGATCCTTATGAGTGATTAGTACCTCTCCTCAGCACATGTGAGAGTGGAGTCCAGGGTCCAGTTTTGGGCCTCTTGCTCAGTATGAGACACTGGTAAACTGGAGTGAATTCCAGCTTGGGGCACTCGTCCTGTGCCTGAGGGAGAGGCTGAGGAAGGTGGAAACTGTAGAGGGCCTAGCCACAGCCCCCCAAGTACTTATGAGGAGGTCATGAAAACATGACAGTCAGACAGCTCACAAACGTGGAATGAGGGTGAGAGATAATGGCCAGAATTTGGAACAAGACAGACTCCACCTGGATATAAGCAGAAACCTCTTGACCCCAAGGACAGTCAAGCAGTGGGGCAGGCTGTACAGAGAAGTTATGAGGTCTTTGTCCTTGACGAATTTCAAGACCAGACTTAGACGTAAAGACCTAAATGACTTTGACCTCATAGCTGAATCTGCTTTGAGCAGGGGTCTGGACTAGAGACCTCCTGAGGTTTCCTTCAATCTGAGTTATTGTATGATTTCATGATAAAGAATAAAGCACGCTGATACACACGTATGACCTTCAACTGCTGAAAAACCATCTCACTTGATCGAGGAGATAGAAATAATTATTTCAATAGTGATTCTTTGTATAGATCCATTAGGTAGTTTGCAGTATCATTGCATTTGGGAATATTAATGCATACACAAAAAATGTCATTAGTGTACATTTAAAGTGCCTGTATAATGAAGAAGAAGATAATTTCCCTTTCCATTACTTTTTGCTCATTTCTCTCTATCCTTAGAATTATTGAGGTAATTTGGGTTGCTATAACAAAGGGAAGATTAGACTCTTTCTAGAAACTAGTGTCAGTGAAATTTCCTGAGATAATGCCCTGTTTTATTATATTTGGTTGCCTACAAAATATTAACCTAAATGATTATTTGCACTAAAACTTTCTACATTATAGGGACTCAGCATAGTGAATAATAACAAAAACCACAGATAGGATATCTGTTAATTATATTAAAAAAAATTTAATCACCCTCTGTTTTTCTTTCTGTTATGGAAGCAAACATTAAGTCCGGAGACCTTGCTTTGGCTTCTGGCTCTACTGTGCACTGAGCTTTGATCTAGCAAGCCTTGGTATCCCAATAACTGGATTGCTTAGTCTCTGAAATAAATTTTTTCAATTTAACATGTAGAGCACTTATTGGAGCAAGAAGTAATTAATAAGAGCGCTATTGTAAGAACCATTTTTAAAACTTTACTCCATTCTAACAAAATATTTGGAATGCAGAATATCTAGATTAGGTTAAATTATGAATTTATGTTAATATTTTCACCATGAAGAATTAAAGTATCAGTGATTACATATTTATGCGTTCATTTTCTTTTACTCATAAAAGAAATTTTCCTATTTATCAAAACAAAACACATTCTCCATTCATCTGTTTCCTTTTTTTACACTAACGAGCAAAAAGCTAGTTAAACAAAATACAAAAACAAACCCTCTAGGGAAATAATTTTCCCACAAGAGGTGGGAAAAAATCCCATGTTCTAGACACAAGGAATGTGTCTAGAAAAAAGATGTCTTATGAAAAAAGATAAAATTAAAGGAATAAATTTTCCTTAACATCAATTAACACCTTGAGAGAACTTACAACAGAAAGATATTAAAAAGATCTCTTAAGTTATCAGAAAACCGGTATGTTTCATGAATATTTTCAAAGTAGGTATCATTGTTAACAGAATAAATGTATTAATATCTGCTTACTTTTTCTTTCTGACTAAATTGTCTGATAGACTGGGTTCATCAAAGTACCACAAGGTTTAAAATAATATTTTGTGCAGCTAAAAAGCTAAAACAAAACAGAGACAAAGTTGGAATTGGTACAACTTTCTATATATCCATGCTGAAATTTTTTTTTCATTTTAAAATCTCCCATCTGCTCTTTTAACATTTCTTCATACACACACTAAATAATCACACAATTACTAGGACATTTTCTAAATTTTCTGCTTTAAAGGTTTCAATAAACAATCTGAAAGCTATCTAAAAATGTATTGAATCACTTGTATAAAAAAATGCACTTTCTGCACAGAAAAGCAGGATACTAAATACAGGACAGGTAATTTCTTGGAATATAAGGGTATTTAAGTAAATACAAAGCATACAAAGAAACTTTAGTTGTCTTTCTTAGAACTCTACATTGTTTTAAGCTCAGCTTTAAAGCATAAACTCTGAAAAGCCTCTTGTTTGGCTTTTAGCTAGCCTAAGGAGTCAGTTGGTAGTCAAGTGGTCAAGAATAACATGATCTTGAGACCTGTTTCTGTTCCTAAACAGACAGGCCTCAGGATAAACAGCTGGAAGCCTAGCTGAGGTTTAATCCATACATTTCACACATTCCCTATTGCAGCAACAATGCACAATCAAAGTATTTTCAGAGCACATCTGCAGCTAAAAATAGTGATTGTGGCAGTGTGCACATTTCCCTGTACAACTGGATATTTTCAATGGTTATTAATAACACTGGAAAACCGCATTCAGTTACATCCTCTGCTCAAAATATAACCCTATTTTCCAGTCTTCAGCTATTCTGAACTCAGAGTTTGTGCACTTACTCATATTCCTACCTGATGAATGTTCTGTATTACATTAAAAAATATTCATCGCTTTCCTCCCCCTGGCCCTCGTGGGAATAAATGTATGGCTCTGTGGCTTACTAGTGAAGATGTTCTTTTTCTTATGAAAAATAATAAAATGCATATTGAAATTGGGCTTGTAGCACAAGCTTTTTTTTTTTTTTTTT
>VZTJ01006430.1:187223-226232 GCA_013397795.1 Orthonyx spaldingii | reverse complement strand
TTTTTTTTTTTTTTTCCCCCTTACAATAAGAATTCTGGGCTACAGTGACATGTGATATAGATCTAGTGCTCAATCATATGAATTATTCTCAGCCATATAGTAAGGTTACAGCAGAAGAAATTGCACTATTCCATATAAGTGTGCTCTGTAACCAGCCTGCTAGTTATGTTCCCAAGGACTAAAGGACTATTTTAAAGCCACAAGACAGAAACAGGAAGTCAACTCATGCCATCAGTAATCTAAATGCGATAATATGAGAAAGAAACATTTTCTTTCACCATATTTTAAAAACCACAAAAAATACACATGATGATTGCCTCGAACAAGGACCTTGCAAAAGGCATTCAAGCCTATGAACACTTACTGGAGATTTGCATGTCAATCTTATGTCTCCCTAAACTGAGTAATTCAAGCACAATTGCTGTTACTGGAATCGGATTGCATCACCTTTTGGGAAACTTCATGCTCCCTATTTAATGTGCAGTGTGCTTCTGCTGCAACAAACTACGTAAAAGGTAAAGAGCTATACTCTTGCCTAAATATCTCTTTGTATCTATCCCCATGTTTTAACTGGTGGGGCACCAGGGCATTTCATGAAATTGTATGACCTTCTTATATAGTAGGTCCCCACAGATATGAAGAACATTCTTTCTGTTCACTAGGGATCACAGAAAAAAAGGTAATTCACGGCAACATCAGTAAAAGCTTATCTAAAACTCTTAAGCTCATACAACTTGCACTAGATGGAAAATAAGAATGGAAGAAAGAGCAGAAAACTAACTCAGGCTGACATTACAGATCATTAAAAATTTTAGAGCAAAAATGAATAGTGAGTTCAGTAACAGAGAGTCCTTTTAGTCTCATCTACTGACTGGGGAGCTGGAGAGTAAGGCACAGTCATTCCCAATTAAATGCACGACAAATATTTAGAACAATTTGAAGTGTTTTGAAGGTGGAATTTTCCCTCTAATCAGGCCACAAGACCAAGTCTCTTCAAAATAGACAGTTTAGAAAATACTCTATTTCATCTGAATTAGCACCATTCTATGCCACTGAATTTCAGTCTGAAAAGGTTTTATTAGTAAAATAACTTTGGAATATTCTTTGATATGCCACCCCTTTCAATTTCTTCTTGCAATCCAAGTCAGGAAAAGAAGAAAAAGATAAAATTAAAGGAATAAATTTTCCTTAACATCAAGAAAATTTCAAATTTATATTTGGTTTCAAAAGAAATAGTTGGTTGGGGGTTTTTTCAATCTGAAATAAATCAATTTGTAGATTCTAGAAATGAATCAGTCCTGGCACAGGGTGAGAATCCTTCTATAACTCATTGTAGTTTCATACTCTTTTGCTATTCAAATAACTCTTTGGAAACAAGGAAAGAGATTGTACCTCTTCATCCATTCTAGTAATGGGAGGACAAGGAGTCAGAAAATAAACCATTCAGAACTTTTTACCCTCAGTAACACAATCATAAAGAACAAGTCACGAGTCAGTAACACTCCCCAGACCTTCCCTCCAAAACCAGATGAATGTTTCTTTGCAAACTTTACACAGTAATGCAACTCATAAAACTGTTTCATAATTTTTTTCATAAAAATTGTTCTTTCTGGTTCTTTTGCTAAGCAAACACATCCAGATAGGGTAATCTATAATTAAATACATTTTTGACCTACAGTTTTGCTAGATGAAATGCACTTCACAAATATCAGTGTATCATCAATGATAGGAAAATTTCTCTCTTAATACCCAATAATATTGTAGCATTTCAGTACATATAATTCAAAAGCAAGATAAAGTTTTTCTCAAAATTACTGTTGGTCATTAAAATAAAACTTTTGTTAAACATATATATTTCAATGGCTAAGGATCGCAAGGAACACCTCAGCCAAATTTAGCTTCTAGCTGATGGATCTTATCATGCTTTATCATTATTGGAGAGTTTTTAATTTTCTTTTTAATCAGGATAAAGTTAATTTATATTTATATATTTATAGTTTTTAAATCAGTTCATAAGTGTGCTTTACCACTTATTTACTTATTTAAGGTATTCTTTTTTTCATAAAGGCACAAGAAATTGCAGGTTTCATGAGTGGCCATAAAAACAATAGAACAAAATATTGTGCTGCAAGAGAAAATGAAATTTAATGAAATTTCAATTCCAATTATAACTAGAACTCAACAAAAATGTGTACTTTTTATCAGCTACAAGTTATTTATTTTGTTTCTCAAAATAATTATTTCACACCATTTACTATGTTTAAGCGTGTACACTCTCATGAAAGAGAGACTATAGAAATATTTCTACGCACCAGCATTTTTTAAATTTGTTTAGCAACAAAAGTTTACTTCTTTTGATGTTTGAGTTACAGAACTTTAAACATAAATTCCAAGAAAAAGCATCCTTCTCATTTACTAATTAAAAGAGAGATAGTGTTATATTTATTCTCAGAAGTAGATTCACAATCTGGAATAGAGTTCAGTCCACTGTTCCTATCAGGATTTCTCATTGTGCTTGATATTGTGTAGGTGAGGGTCTACTTTTATGAGTTCGAAGTCAGGAATTTTAAATGGATGTCAGTGTTTGAAATATATTCTTCAGTCAGACATGATTTCAAAGAGAAATCAGCCTCAAAGCCTCTGCTTCAGAGGCCATGACAAACAAACTGAGAATGAACTTAGGATGGTATTTCCTTAGTAATGTAAAACCAGTTAAAAACAACGTTTATTCTTGGCAGGTGGCTTATACTGGGTCTTTCACTGGGGACAAAAATGGTGCTTGTCCAGATACCACACAGGCAAAAAGTTTCTACTCATTTTCAATGCTGACATACCAACTATTTCTTCACACTACTAAGAGTTATATCAAATGGAAAAACACCAAGAATAAATGTATGAGAGCAGGAGTTGAGAGGAAGGATAGAAGTTTACAAAGCCCTCTCTCTCTCTCTCTCTCTCACTCTTGATATACATATATATACATATATACATACATATATAGGGAATATTTTTATAGCACAAGGAATAAAGAAAGTGTGAGAGAGAGAAAAATATTCTACAGTGTTCTTAGTCCCAGAGAGGAAAAAAAAAAGACTTTTAAATCTCCCTTGACATTTTTATTCTCTGATTGACTTGTGCTTTGGTTTCTGAAATTACTAAACAAACAAATAAACAAACTCCACCAAAAATTGTGCTGGATTAGCAGAATAATAATTTAAACATTTAAATATGTTTCATTTGAGAAATCATTCTGAAGAAAGCATTTCTACTCTTGTAAATAAAAGATCTTGAATCAAGAGTTAAACTTCAAGTGACAGAGATTTTAGTAAGTCTCCAAAAAAATACTTAGAATTGTTGATTGACTTTCTGCATTTAAAAAAGTGTTTTACTTTTTGTTTGGATATATTGTCCTTGAGTTTACAAACACTATATATCAATATAACATTATTCTTCTAGATATAAGAGCTGTCTTCAATCAGGTATCTTTCCACAACTCGACATTTTGAAACCATGGTCAAGTCATTGTGATTCAGAATTAAGTATGTTAATTATCTTGTACAAATGTTACTGTATTCAACAGAATATTGAAAATTTTAGCCACAAGAATGCACATCCTACAACAGTGACATTAAGGTTTTATTGTGAACAAGTGTACTTTGGACTATCTCATCTACCTAAAAGGGCTTCAAATACATTTTCAGGTCATAACTGCAAGTCATCTAGAATCTTATATGCTGCTGTTGTCATGTGATTTCTATTTGTAATAAGACAATGAATAATATGTTTCTCATCTTTGCTTTAATTAGCCCTGTGAATAAATCCTCCAGTAAGTTTAGGTTTGGCATGTAAAAACACAAGCATCTGTGTGCTTGAGGATAAAATCTGGAATGCCGACTCAGCATCAGATCAAGTAATGAATTAGCTGTACTTGTAAGCATAGAGATAAGCATAACTGTAAGTGTAACTCCACAGATGTGAAAACTAAAACATCATTCTACAACCCTCAATGAACATTGAAAATATTCAAAAAACTCAAAGAATTTTAAAGCTAAAGTTAATGGAAAAGAATACAGACTGAAACAGGGATTAACTTTGACCCTGAATGAACTAGGTATTTTGTCAGCTTCAAAAATTTAATTGCCACATAGAGTCTATAATATCCTTTAATTTATAATAAACTTATCAGTAATCCATCATTTGCAGAGTATGAAGTACTAAGATTTGCCTGCATATTCCTGGAATGTCTGGGTTAAATTACTCTGTCTACAAAAGTAATTATGGAGTGATATCATCATGGATGTGAGCAGCTTTATTACTAATCAATGATTGTCAACTAATACTGTGTAATAGCTTTTTCCATAACGCCTGTCTCTTACCACAGCAAGTAATAATGATTTTCCTTCACCTCTATGCAAATTTTGTTTCAGATAATCAATATCTGCTTGTAAAGAAGCAAAACTCTCTACCACCCACTTAGTGCCATGAAACATATTTTCGGTGAGAATTGACAATCTTCTTACAGATGGATAGCTTACAGTCTGAATGGACTATATGAATGGATAACTTGCTCCAAACAGATTAATGCTAAAGCTTCTTAATGCCCTTCTATAAAGAAAATGAAGGGATATTTTCTCCTCTTAAGGATCTAAAACAATTCTACTTGTGAACAGGCTTTGAATTACTTCTCTTCTGTCAAACCCATTTACCATCCCCACAGACCATATCTGAAAAGCAAGCACAGAGAAGAAAGTCTTCTCAACTCACTTCGATAGAACCAGGTTTTTCTCTCAGACAAAAGGTGAGATTGAACACATCTATAGCACTTAATACAGGCTTAGATAAACACTGCATAATTCCCTTTGTTGAAGCCTCTATTTCTTTCATTGTGAGCTTGCAATAATGGGAACTTAATTTAGGATTATTGATTTGAGGGTTTTTTGGTCTATTAAACCAGCACTTAGAGAAATTCCAATTTCAAGACATACAGATGTGATATGTTTTTGCATATTTTGCAGTACTTTTCATTTTTACAGGCAATATTTAAACTATATTAGTATGTCAATATCACTATGGCTAAGAACAAATGAAAAATAGTTTCTGCATTAATATCTGTAACTAATATGTCCATTTATATCTTAGTTTATTGTGGAGAAATATATTCTCTACAATAGCTGTCACATTTATATTATGTACATTTCTGTAAGTATTTCTATGTGCATGATGTCCTTGAAAAGCTCAATCCAAAACACTAAAAATTTCCTTGTGTTAATAGAGCAGCAGATCCTACAGTGATACCTAATTTAAACAGGAAGTGTTGCATCATACAAGATCACGGAATGAGATTAACTTTCCCAAACTAGTTTGAAAAGTATTAAGCCTCAGATGCACGTATAAATACTTGGAAAAGTATTGCTTTAATGAAACAGTTCAAATATTACATTGCTGGCTGATTTTTAGTGTGATAGATCAATCACCCTGTAATAGACTCACCCTGTCAGACAAACACATGCTGAAGGACATCTAGAACTACACAAGCATACTGGACCTTTGACAAAATTTCAGTTAATTTGATCAGTAATTAGAAGAAAAGCTTTGACTCTATCATGGTTAATTTACCAGGAAATTGTAAAATAAATGTAAATGAAATAACCTTTGTCTTTCATAGGACCATAACATCTTTGTTACTTTCATAAACTATATTGTAATCCTATAGAATTTCAGATTTTACATCAGAGTCATTGAACACCATATATATTAAACTCTGCATTTTTCTAGTGGTATTTTATAAATTATATATATATAGCCAATTCACAATTTGCAAATTCGTTATTTAAATTTAAAAAAAAACAAAACAAAACAAAACAAACAAACAAACAAACAAAAAAACCCCACTGAAATGCCAGGCTGGGAAGGGATTTGGAGAGTGCAGAACAGGGGAACAAGAAAACCAAAACTCTGCATAACCAAAATAGTCTCATAAGTTACATGGACAGCAAGCCTGGAGCTGGCAGCTACTTCTTTCTCACACAATCTGACATGCACAGAGGTTGATTGACCAGTGAACTTATGCTTACTTGAAGGAGGGTCACAACTGACCTGCACTCTAACGAATTTCCATTCTGCCATCAGCAGTTTGTAATACCATCATCAGTAGCAGCAAGAATTTCCCTTTTAAATAAACATGCAACACAGTACACTAACTCTATTCACAACAATCTGCTTTTCAGACACAAGATGCAACGTTTTTTTGGACATATTCATATCCTTTGTGCATAAATATTGCTTTTAATTCTGTCCAGTAGCCAACATTTACATACTAGGAGAAAAACAAAATACTGCTATATTACCGCTGATTAGCATGGCATACGCAAAGAGAAGTTGTTAGCAAATAATTGTCACTGTCTATTTAGCAAGTTTATTTCTCATATTATTTGATTTTTGTGTTTTGACAATATTCTGTTATCTGGCAAGCTACACTATGATAATTGATATTTTTTTTTCAATTAGGCAGCACAAAAATAAAGGACTAACCCCAATGTCTTCAGATATGAGTCAATGGAAAATAAATTTTATGAAAAATCTTAGACGTAAAACCAACCTACATAAAACCCACATTCTTTATATTTTGCTTTATAATAGAGTAATTTTGCTTCAGAATCTTCATGGGAACTATAAATATGGGTATCTTGATTTAGTTCAGCTGACATATTGTAAATAAGAGGATAAAGCATGGACGTCTATGCACAAAGGCATAACTTTGTGAAAGGAAGGAATTTTAAATAGTAAACATCTCATTAATGGGCATAGCATCTACAGTTTTGCATGTCTGTAAATCATTTAGAGTTGTATAAAGCTTAGTTTCTTACCCCCTACTGTGTCTGTTTTGCAATGTTCCACTAAGATGCAGATCCAGCAGCTCAACGATTGTCCCATGGAGTAAAAACAATGCTTCATTTACTCTCTATGGCATGACCTGAGTTTCTCTGCCAAGTTTTCTTCCTTCCTTTCTCCATAAACAATATCTACATATCTAAAATGTAAAAAAAAATGTAAAAAATGCCAGCAAGTTTCAATATTCAGACTTTTCCCCCTTCCTCAAATGAAAAGGCAGGATTTAATGTAAAAACAACATGAGACTGCTTTTTCAGCTTTAAGCAGTCCATTATGCTGAAGGGCATTATTGGGCATGAAGATAAAATTAAAATAAATTTAAAAAAGGAGACAGAAAAGCAAAAAACCCCATAACGCTAAAAAATAGGTACCACACAAATGGAGCACCAGAGGGGTTACGGAGGAAGGAATAAAAAGGTTAAAACAACACTGGTATGTCTTGATGCAGATGTTGTCCCTTCACCTTTTCCCTACCTTGTCATCTGCAACTCCCTACCTACACAGCAAGTTCTTTATCAATGCAGTAATAAATTCATATGTGCAACCATCTGCCTAGCAGATGGGGCAGGTGCTGAGTATCGTCATCCACCAGCTTCCACTTGTGCTTGTCATGATCAGGAGTTAATAGACTTCATGGCAGGAGGTGAACCATGTACACAGCAGGAATAACAGCACGTTGTGCCATGTTTGTTCACCCAGTGTCTCCAGGGAAAAAGAGGGTGGTGAAGGAAGGAGGAGGCAAAGGAAATTTTTTCATCTAATATGTCATTACGTAACAGCCAGAAGGTGTTACCTCAACTTGTTATCATTACCTCTCCTGTGCAGCATATCCCTTCCATTTGAGGGATATAACTTTGTACCCTGAATTCACACAATGAAATTCTGGAATTGTTAGCATGTGAACTTATGAGTCAACACTACCTTCCTTGGTTTTGCATTTGGTTTTTTGTTTGTTTTTTTTTTTTTTTTTCCCAAATGTGACCAGATTAAAAAACAAAGAAAAAAAAAAGGTAGGTTTTCAGGAAAAGCTGAGGGAGAAATCCCATCTGATGGCAATCAGCAGCTGCAGAAATTATACTAGTGGTAAACGTACAAAAGAAACATAAAAGGGAAGAAAATTTTCTTTTTTACTTCAATCTGAATTCCAATACTGATTTCTTATCCAGACTAGGTAACACTGAGTTTCAAGAACAGTCTCATTTTTTTCCTCTGCAGTTTTACACTTCCATTATGCATTTGATGTCACTGTCAATAAAAAGTCAACACTTACTGTAAAGAATCCCCACAGAAATCTGGGAAACTTCATAGCCTGTGCAATGTTTCACGCTGAGGTGTCAATGAAATCTGCTGGTGACTTACTGTCCCCACAGGACAGTGCCAGAGAATGTGAACTCTTACTTAGCACTCTTTCTATAACTAGATACTGTAGCTCTCATAATCTGAGGCAATTACTTTCTCTGTACATTTAAATGATTGACTACAGAGATAATTTTTCATTTTGACAGATGTTGAAATAAACAGAGAAAATACACTCAAAGCAGAAATCTTAACCATGGAGATGTTTCTTGATACTAAAGAAACATTCAGTGCCACTTTGTTTTCATTTATTTTTGGTTTTGTTTTGGTTTGGGAGTTTTTTTGTTTATTTTTTTTTGTTGTTTACTTGTTTGTTTTTATTTTAGTATCTTTAAAATGTTGTTTTTGGGTTTTTACTAGTATAATGTTTTATCACATCAATTTGATTTTATAATGGACAGTCAATCTTCTAATAAAAAACAATTTCTTTACCAAAAGCAGGGTATCTTACTGTATTTAAATTTACTATACAGAAAACATTGTCACCTTAGTTACTCTCCAAGTGTGTGTTGCAAAACCTCTACTTTTGATACCAGTGCCTTATTTTGATTTCATCTTGCCTACAGAAAGTACACCACCTCAATGGAGACCAGGAATTACGTTTGAACACGGGGTAGATTATTTCTCATTAATATTGAAGAGTATATTCTTCCAAAATTTCACCACAGTCATATCACTACCTTTGATTCCACTCATGAGCATATCTTTCCTGTGTAGCATGGAAAAAAACAGTCACAAAAATCCAGTCAGTTGGAACTTGTATAATTTAAAAACTCTAGATTTAAGCACAGCCATTTTAGCATTTAAACACAATACAACTGAAAATTATAATATTTTAAGCCTTCCTGACATCCCACTTGCTTTGTAGAAACCTCTAGTTGATAGATTCATCATGTGAGCAGTCTTTTTTTACTGTCAAATATCTACATATACATACAACTATTGTATATATATAATCATAAATGCACACACTTCATGTTCCCTCAAGATACTTTTCTGCTGATTTTTCTATTAAATATATTGATTTCAGAAAGCCTACATCCTCCAAGGAAAAATATACAACCACCAATTGGCAATTGATGCAAAGGACGAAGTAGTCAGACAAAGAAAAGCGGTTTCTAGACTGGGCATCCAGAAGTTTGTTATTAATAATATACAGAAACATTTTATACCATGCAAAGTACTAAATAGGACTTCATGAACTCTCCTGCAAGTAAGGATTGTCAGTGTATTTTCAAGCTTCTTTCTTTTCTTCTCATCAACATCTGCAACTAATGCAGATGCTTGCATCTATTTCTCATAATAGCACATTTATCTCCCTTCAGAGTCACACAAATATACTCTCTAAACCTCATAAGTATGCAGGCTCTGACTTAACCTCATTTTGTTGACTTCTATGACCCAGAGATAAAAGCTTGAAATCTATATCGAATAGATGAGCAACAGCTGTTGACATTCTGAATTTATCAGCCCATAAAGGGATATATGGTTTTTTATTTAGTTGCATGCTCAAAGTGACACAAAGACATTAAAAATTTAAAACAGAAATTGGGTGCTAGGAATTCAGTCAGAGGAAAAAAATGAATAAATAAATTGTTTCACTTTGTCTGGACCCTGTGGCATTTTGACAAAGCAGATCCAGAAAACAAGAAGGATAAACCCAGGAAGAGTGGCTCATGAATGGAGATGGAAATTGTTTCTATTGATTTTCACTTTGTTATGAGCAAAGGATCTCAAAAGACAAGGATTATATTTATAAAAAGCAGGTTATGAGTCACAAGAGTCTCTACACACTGTCCAGGCAAAGGGTGTTTCTCATCTTGTAATTACTGGCATTCTACTGGTGTGAATCCTTATAGCAAAAGAAAAGGGAGAAGAAGTTTAATAAAAATAATAATAATCACATCAAGCAGCTGCATTAAAAGAAATAGGCGGGGAAAATCTCTTAAAATTGAGGATATAAACTCACATATAGCATGAATAGTATACAGAACCAGTGCCATCCCTTTATAATATACAATACTAATACCAGTATTATTTTGCTTCCAGGTAGAATTAGATTCCCACTGTGTTAAGTGTTACACAAAGAATACACTAAAAAGACTAGTGCACCCTTTTTCAACAAGTAAATTATGTAATAGTTTTTCTTAAAATCATTGGATTTTTGTGCAAAAATCTTCACGGGTGTGGACAGGAGAATCTTTCAAATTCAGGCACTGTTTAGCCTGCTAGAAGAGTTTGAGCTGGGGTCATGCTGATAGATTGCAATAACTGCTGTGCCTTCAGGTTTATCAGGATATAGTGCTAATGACTCTTTGATCTTTTCTTATTTAAACCTGAGACATTAAAGAACTGCAGCTGCAATAGATAATTACTATTCTCCTTGCATTCTTGAGTTTGCAGATAGTTTCACTCTGCAAGACCAAGACTCAGTCACAAAGCCTGATGGTATCCTCATTTACATTTATGTACACTGAGAATAATTCCACAAAGGCCAGTGGAAACTTAGTGAGGTAAAATTAGTGTGAAGTGTTTTGTGAAGTGAGACATAAAATCGTGGGTTTGTGTAATGAATTGCCTCAACCACAAGAAAGCATTTGAAATTGGAACAATTCATAATGTACAATAATAATGCATTATGTATAATTTATTTTTTTATAATGGAGTGGCTTTTTTCAGGACTGTTTCTTGTCTCTTGGATGCCTTTTTTTTTTTTCTATTTCTCTTCCCTTTCTGCTTTATTATTAAATGACTGCAGTTTTACTCTCTTTCTTAACAACAGGATACAAAACAACAGAATTTAAAAGGGTTGGGGGGGAAAATGATGGCATTTATTTGTTCTTGTTCAGAATTTAAATTTCAGTCTTAAACACAAGTCACAGAAAAAGGTTTTAGACATCCATTAAGAAACAGTACACTATGTACTACCTGTAATACTTCTAAAAAACTGAATTGAAAATTATGCAGGGTCTTGTCCTTTTACAAGAGATCTCTATGATTTCTAACCTGAAGCAACTGAAACATAAGATTACTTCAGTTAAGTTTACCTGCAACCAAAGCAATTTTTATTTTTAGCATAGTTTTTCCTAATGATCAAGATTATTAGGAGAAATTAACAGTCTCTGATTCTATGTAAAAGTTAATCTGTTTCCCAGTTTTCTGTATGAACATCCTTTGAACATGAATGGCCACCATGGTGGATAGAGAGAATGAAGATGAGTATTGCAACCTGTGCAACAAAAGCAATAATACTTTAATAATATCTATAAATTAAACTGTGCATTATTTTTTTATTTATTTATTTAGTTAGCTAGTTAGTTATTTTTCTACAACAAGGGCAGAGACACCACCCTGTTCCTCACAAAATCAAAAAAAAAAAAAAAATAGAGAAAAAATAAACTCCCAGAACACACTGCTTCCTCTAAGAATAGGAGGTGCTTTTCATCTAAGTAGGTGAGATTCCCTTTGGCAATCATTTCCCCAAGCATCACATTGATGCAATATACTCAGCATCACCTTAGATAAGGTGTGTACTACTTCCTAAAAGTTGGATATACATATTGGACTCCCATTCAAAATGTTGGGGAAAAAAAGAAAAGCAAACAACTGAACCCACAGAGCACCTAAGGTGAACTGGTAGATATAAATAAATAGGTGCCTAGAAGTGAAATTCAAGACCATTCAAGACATGCCAAATGCATGTATTTAAAACAGTGAAAATGAATCAGAGGCAGGTATGTTTAGTAGTCTATTCCTCTGTGGGAGTGATCCCTCTGCTTTCCAATGACACAATGTAAGGCCGAAGCGACTACAGCTGGAGACTGATCCAGCTGTTACAGCCAGGTTGGTGATTATGTACTGTGCTATACTCTCAGGGTGATTAGTTATGTCCAAAGATATTTAGCATCAGATCACAACCAAAATTTTAACCAAGAGTGTTGTCAAAAATATACTAGCTGCATTTAACATATCTAGATTTTTAGCATTTGGGATTTAGGAATGTGCTGTTTTTCTGCTCTTCTCAGACGATTTCTTTTTGTGAAATTGTATAAAGATCACAACACATATGTATCAATAAGAACTAAATATGAAACTGAAAATAATCAGACTCTTTCACCACTCAGTAAGACACAGGGTATGATGAGACTGCCTGATAATCTGTCACCTAGCAGTGATCAAAAACCTGCAAAAATCAAAATCAGAAGTTGGCTAAGGTTGGAAGGACCTTTGGAGTTTTTCTTGTCATAAACCCCTGCTCAAGCAGGGCCACCTACAGCTGGTTGCCCAGGGACATGTCCAGATGGCTTTTGAATTTCTCCAAGGAAGGATACTCCACCATCTCTCTGAGCAAAAGGCCTTGTTATAAAGCTGCACAGTTTCATTTTTTTACTCTGAATGTATTTTGAAAATTTTACCTCAGTTTGCCTTGCATATATCATTCCCAGGATTCTGTCATTACAAAAAAATTCATTTTTATTTGAGGAGGGAAAATCCCCCACACTTTGACTAGCTTAATCAGAATAATGGATAAAAAAAAGACTATAAATCATGATTTTTTGAATCTGAACAACAAACTGAAGAGCCACAAAACAGGAAGAAATCTGAGAGTAAAATGTTTGTTGCACACATTCTTCCAATAATGTTAAACATTAAACTAGCCTGTAGGAAGATAAATATTAATTTCTAAATCATCCAACTATAGCCATCTTCCAAAAGACACAATAGAATTCCAAGAGGAAAAGTCCATTATTGTTGCATGAAAACAATTTAACTTTACCATGTGGGGCAAGGCAAACATTGCAAAGCAACATATCAAATACATAACTGACAGTTACACAGGTAAATTTATTAAAGAAGAAATTAAAGGTCAGATCAATTAAATAAGAATATGTATGAAAGTTTATTATGTGGTTAAGCAAGTCAGATCTGAACAGAATTTAATTCTGATGTAGCCTGAAGAAAATGATCTTTTGAAAGTATATTGGTGAAACTTATGCTGAGAGGCAGTACTTATAGAGTTTGAAGAAGAGAAACATTTAACAGCTTGCAAAATGTTTTCATACAGGTACTTGCAACTTTTGACTATATAGAGTCAGATTACAGGTGGGGTGGGAGAACATTGAACATTCTGAAAACAAACACAGGCATTCAGCAAACTTTGCTAACAAAAAATTTTTGCATATTTTTTGTAGTTTTTACAAATCATGGCTAAACTTTTGAGAAAGTATGAAGAATAGCAACCTAAATCAGGGAGTAGCAAAACTTTTAAAGAGTGTTAACAAAACAGTATTAGATAGTTGTGTTGGAAGTGTTTGAGGAATTGCAACTAGTTCAAGATATTCAAGGTGGAAACACGCTAGGTGAAGTAAGACAAGCTGACAAGATATACTAGATCAATCATGTCAAATTCTGGCAACACATCAGTTCAGATGGAACAGAAATTGAAAGTGTGTGCATAAGTTATTTCTGAATATATTTTGAAATACCATAACTCCTTAATGTCAAAACCAACTGATCTTATCTTGTAATAAATACTGCATCATTCCAGTTCAAAACTTATGTTCAAATACTTAGATTAGCAGCAGTATATATAGATAATGGGCAACAATATTACAAGAAGAAGAAAAACACAACTAATCAATTCACGGAAGTTAAATAACAGATATTAGCATGGATAGCTGTAAAATTATGCTGATGTAACTATGTCAACTCATACATAAAAAAAATGCTACACAACATGACCTGGCCTCTATGACTGTGCCATCATTTTTCATGCATTTCCATCTTTATCAGTCTGTTGCTGTATGTTATTAAGCAAAGGTTCCCGGCTGTTCAGCAAGAACTACACTTGTAATACTTTTTGAGAAATTCTTTGATTATTTCATTTTTCATGGCATCCATTTTCCATTTAATCAGAAAAATATTTACTAGTGTACCTCTAATGATAACAACTGCTGTGCTTTTTCTTAATTTGTTTTATTCTTTCCAAACATGGCACACGACAAAAAGCTTATCATTTTCATCTAGAATTCTGAACTCAGTCTAGAAATTTTACTTTTATTGAACATCTTCTGTGAGGCTGTACATTATGGACTTAACACATGAGGCTAGTCTATGCCTGAGAAGCTTGCTGTACCCTGAGTCTTACAGATGAAGAAAGCCTAGCTCTTCTGTATGTTTCAAGATACAGAGTGAACATGATGCAGCTGAGTTTCCCATGACAGAAATATCTTAAGATGTAGGTTCATCTTTGTTACAGCACAAAAATAACCATTTCAGCCTCACATCTCAGATTCAAACTGTGGATCAGAAAACAATGTTCAGAGTCAAGTAAGGACTCCCAAAACCTTCAAAAGAATGAGAATGTGTACAGGATATGTTCCTTCACTTCACAAGAAATTGAATTGATAAAGCAGACAAATGAGGAAACTGCTTAGGGAGAGAGGGGGATGTGTGTGTATATTAGAAAAACAGGGCAAACCCAGCAAGGTAATATAGTCTGCTTTGTAAAATCAGGCAAGATAGGTGCATTGTCATAGAGAATGATTTGCCACCTAAGTGCCAATAATCAAGTCAAAACTACACTCCTATGTTCCAGAACATCCATTTATTGTAGTCAGATATAAGACCCCACTGGAAGTCCAGAATCCTATAAAAAGCATGTGAACAGAATCAAAACCTACATTATAACAAATCAGGAAAAGTGCTTCTGAAGTTAAAAAAGATGACTTGTTCATAGACCTGAGATGATAAATAACCAAGATGATAACAAAACTGAGCCACAGAATTAACATTTTAAATGCTCTTCTTACACAATAAGAAAGAGCTAAACAAAATAAAGAACTCTTCTCCTCACTTCAAATCTACAAGATTTTATAGACCCAAGACAGAGTGTGGAACTTGCAAAAAGTACTACAATGAAAAGATTGCATCTAGTCTGAAGTCAAAAGTAGCGCAAAAGGTTAAATCCAAAAGGAAAAAATATATTACTCGAGTCTAATACGTGGTTCTATTGTAGGTGAATGATAAATATAAAATTAGACTAAGACAAATTCAATGTCATTATATTATTTTCATGCAGTAATAACGAAAGAGTATTTTTACCAGCTCCTGAGGCCAAAGCACAACTGGAAACACTTTATTCAGACTTTATGTAATTTAAACCACACTATAAAGAAAACATTAGTGGGCTGTGTCTTCCACAAAGATTGATATAAACAGGTAGTGGAGGTAAGATATAAGGTAAGGATTTATAACTAGTGTTTTAGAGATTTTCCTATGATATGAGGATATTTATTGAAAATGTGCTCATCCACCTCCTGCTGAGGCTTTTCTACTCCAGTACATTCTTCTGGTCTTCATGATTTGCATATCCTAACACTGTACAGGCAGTATACACACACTTATGCCCAAGGTATTATAAGATCCTTATTCAGACCACTTTGGAATTATGAAGGCTCTATAATCTTCTCTGTCATCTACCAATTGTTAAAATATGCTTTTATTATGAAGGATTTTAAGATTATAGTGATGTACTGATATAGGTGGTATTACTAATAGCACTGTAAGTAAAATATCAGTGTCTGAAGGGAAGAACACTAGCAACATAAATTATATTTTATATAACATATATATAAAGTAAATGCATTTATTTTAATTATTTTTAGTATATCTGCTATTATACTACCACCTAATGGCAAAAGATAATTAATATAGCACACAATTACATAAAGATGCCCTGACAATCTCTGCAATTCAAGCACTTGCAAGTAGCAGCATCCTTTTCTCTCTTTTACAGGTCTCATATTTCTCCTGTTAAGACATGTTTTGTACTCCTTTGTTCATACTTCTATCTTTTCCTGCAATTTTTACTACTTCAGTTACATATACCAGTCACGGATTATTAATAGTCAAGCATATATCATTGCAGATAAGGTCATGTAAGTCCTGTGTTCAACAGCAGAGAAATTTCCTGTCCTCATACAGTTAAGCTAGCAGTTGCTTTCAGCTATAAAATTCAATTTCTTCTTAAAATAAAATATTTACTTTCTTCCATTTTATTTTTAAGATGTGTTCACTTAAATCTGTAGTAAAGGATCTAGAGGGTGGGGTCTTGCTGGACAAGCTGAGCCAGAGCAGCAGTACACAGCTGTGGCAAAGAACACCAACCACATATCCATCTCCACGTTAAAAGCACCAACAGCAGGTTGAGAGAAGTGATAATTCTCTACTACTCAGCATGTTATAGGAGGGTGTATATGTCTAATTTCCAGTTCCTAAGTACAAGGTAGACACTCATTTACTGTTTTTTTCTTAGAAGAGGCACCAGGATGATTAGGGGACTGAAGCACGTGACGCAAAAGCAGGGATTTAAAGATCTTGGTTTATCTAGTCTTAAAAAATGAAGATTAGGAACAGATTTCATTGCAGCTTTCCACAGCTGTAGAAGCCTAGAAGGTAAGGGGGAAAAGCTTTTGCAGACCCTTTGACTTTTGTTGTTCCTTCAGAGAACAAGAATCTATGAATCTTGGCTTCTCCCTTCTCCTTAAGGGGGGGATACTACAACTACACAACAGGGAATATGGAGAAAATAGTCAGATTCCACTGGAAGATGCACATTAAAAAAAAAAAAAAAAAGACAAGAAGAAAGGGATGGAATTTTCAGCAAGGGAAATTTCAATTGCGTATTAGAAGAAACAAGTCACAGTGAGAGGAGTCAAATAAAAGGAGGATTATGTACAGGTTGTGAAATATCCATGATTGGATATGCTTGAAGCTTGACTGAACAACACCAGGAACCTTGGAAAAAACTATTGTCATGACCTGTCTGGACTTCTTGCTACATTTTCTCTCAACTTATACCTAGCATAACAACTGATATATGCACAAAATCTTTGTCCAGCTTTTTTCTTAGTATGACCACTTGACTCAGAATGGATATTTCTGTTTGCTTTTTTCCCTTCACATGCATCACATATTGGGCTACATATAAGGATGTTGTGGTTTAACTCCAGCTGGCACCTAAGTACCACACAGATAGCCACTTGTTCACACCCCCTTTCCCTGTTTTCCCTCCAGTGGGAAGGAAGGAGAATCACAAAAAGAGTAGGACTCATGGACTAATACAAGAACAGCCTAACAATTGAAATAATAAGAATAAGAATAATGAAGAGTAGAGAGAAAGAGGAATAAAATCCATGAAAACCAAGGGATGGACAAGAGTTGCTCATCACCCACTGACCGATGCCCATCATGGAGCAGCAATCAGCCCCTCCTGGACAACTTCACCAATTTATATCCTGACCATTACTGGGCATGTTCTATGGTATGGCATATCCCTTTGACCAGGTTGGGTCAGCTGTCGTGGCACAGTTCCCTCACAGTGTCTTGTGCCCCTGCTCACTGGCAGAGCAGAAGAAAGTGCAAAGTCCTTGGTATAGAATAAGTACTACTCAGCAACAACTAAACCATTAGCTTGTTTTCAACATCATTCTCTCACTAAGTCTAAAACAAAGTACTGCACCAGCTACAAAGAAGAAAATTAACCCTATCCCAGCTGAAACCAGGACAAAGAAAGACATTTTTGATGATGAGTGTGGTGAAGCACTGAAAATGATTTGCCAGAGAAGTAATAGATGTCCCATCCCTGGAAACATTCATGGTCAGGTTGGATGGGGCTCTGAGCAACCTGATCTAGTTGAAAATGCCTCTGGTCATTGAAGGTGGGTTGGTCTTGATGACCTTTAACTGTGCCTCCCAACCCATGATCCTATGATGACAACTTGGAAGAAAACAAAATAAAATCACTGCAGAGATAGAGCAATTTTTATTTTACCTAAACAAATAAACAAAAATAAACCTCTAAAACGTACATAAGAATGAAAAGATTTGTTTACTGAAGCCTGTTTCGTGATAACACAAACTGCAGGGTGGTTTAAGCTCAGCTAAACAGAACACAGATTACTTAATTCTGGTGCACATTACATTTCTATTAAAGATTTTTATTCTGTTCATGATTGTATGCACATTTTTGAAAAATGATAAAAGTAAAAATATGACACATAGCCAATACTTCAGTCTCATTTTAAATTCCAATTTTTTATTTACAGTTATTAATCTGTATTAAAATTAAACTTTCAGAATAAGAGCTTCCATGATTTGTGTGTTAAAGCTCAAATATATGATTACTTTGTCAATTCAAGCAATCGTTATTGCAATTATTAAACATGGATCTCTTTTTATGCATTTTAGTGTGGGGGAAATATACCACTGATAGTAACCACTTTCAAACGCTAAGGAGTAAATCGAATACACTTGTCCATTTTGAAGGAAGCAACTGACCATTGAAGTTCTAAAACAAGTTAAAAATAAAAATTCCAGATGATATGAATAATATCTAATTATACAAAATATGTTTCTCTAATATCTGCATAGTATTAGAGCTATAAATTCAGCTTAAACATAAAAATTAACTATAAAATATAGGAAAGCGCTAATCAGGTGATACAGAATATCAGTATTGCACAGTATCATCATTTTAAAGAAAAGGGCTACTTAGATGAATAATTACAGTCAACTTAAAATGAGCTGACAACTTAAAAAACAATTCATCTGCATTTTGCTTGAACTTCTATGTCACATGCAATTCTAAACATGGCAGGAACTAAAATATGTGCTTGCACAGTGCTCTTAAATGTTTTCTGTTTTATAACCTCTGTTTTTAATCTGAAACATACATCATGTACTTGGTTGTCCTTCCTGTGTACCACTGCCTTCAAAATTCTAAGGGAGTACTCTGTCTTACTCTGTTGAGGTCTGTAGAAGATACTTTGTTAAGACAACCTTCAGATTTAATGTTTCTGCTGTATCTCTTGGCTGAAAAACTCAGTGTGCACTTGGCTATAAGCATTCCCTTTGCTGCAGTGCAAGAATGTCCTTGCTTGATGAATTAAGCATCCTGTCGTTTTAAAGCACAGTTTGATGTTTTATCCTGTGAGTACAGTATGTAGAACGAAGATCAACTGTTACTAGTAAAAGCTTGAGGCTTATGACCACTTCTGTTGAATTTACCTTTCATTCCACATAAAGTAAATGAGTTGGAATTAACAGGTCTGTCCTTGCAAAAGTGAACAGGAAAGCTGACAAAGTAATTCCCTGATAATCACAGCAAATTAGTCTTGAAGTCCGCTGGCATGGAAATATTCTTACTGGCATCAAGCCTGAGGAGTAGGCATAATCCCTTATCATAAAATTGTAATATTAATTGGTAAATCTTAACTGAGAAGTTCCCTTTTTCTTTTTGTTTATTTTTTTAATTTCTATTTTTATCCTGATTTAGAAATACTGTTTGCTAAAAATTGTGTATACATGTACACAGTATATATGCACATTAGTAAAATTTTAATACATATTCACAACTAGAAAGTCTACCCACATCTTTCTTTAGAGCTGTGTGTAAAAAAGAACAAATCCATAACTACCATTTGTGGGTCTAAAAACATTTGATTTTTAAAGACATAACATCTCACAACTACATGAAATCATAATGTTGCTCTCTAGACATGATAACTTCTTCTGAAAGAAGCCTAAAGCCTGTGTTGGGGAAACAGGCCAAAAACACCAATCCCTCTAAGTATAAGCAATAATTTCAGAGTTTTACAAATGGATCTTGAAGCTGTCAATCTCACACCAGGTACTAGTGTTGATGAATTGACTTAAATGCTGAAGAAGCAGCAATCAGATCATTACAAGACAGGCATGCCAAGTTATTCTTTTAACTATGTGCATGTTCCAATGTGTTTTGTAGTTGTGCTAATATTCCTGGTTTGAATCTCTTTGTATTTGTGTGAGACCTTAGACACAGCAGAACAGTAAAAGCCCCTATGACTGTGGTGAATCACACAATATTACAGAAACACAACATTCCTTTCTACAACGTGTAAATGCAGTATTTTGAATACTCAATATTGGTGCCATTAACTGCAGTAAAACGAACTTTGTTATAGCATTTTTGGGGGTTTTTAAATGATTGGTCAGTTTGGTTTGTGCTGGTGGGCAGGTTGCTTGTTTTCTGAAGGGATGTGTGGATCAACAGACACAGGTAACCAGGATGACCACCAAAACCACAGCTGAAATGTAAAAAGCACATTTATTTCAGTACTTGGCTGACAAGGTTGGGCTGCAGAGAAACACAGGAACACAGGCTGGGTTAGGCTCTGTTCATCCTAGCACCCAGCAGGGATGGCGGCCTGGCTGCAGCCTGCCCCATTATAACAAAAAACTTCTCCCAGCAGACTTTATCACAGGGCTGTGTTTTTATCATCTCCCTCTCCCTCCCAGCAGGAGGCTCAAGCATGCCTGTGAGACTGTGTAATCTCTACACAGGAATTCTACTTCTCAAAACAGGCAGAGAATGAATGACTTAGGCATGACTTAGGAACGACTTAGGCATGAATGTCTTACCCACATTCCTAGCATTCCCAGTTGCAACCTGGGAATTTCACTTGGAGTGAAAGTATTCCCTCCTCACCGAATCTTTTTGTTTTAACCCTTTCCTCCTTACAGGGGGTATTATTGTTTTTTCCTTTGAAAAAAAAGAAATACTGGTAGTGATATTCTCACAGCTACTTCTAATTGCTACATTGGCAGGAGTCATTCGAAAACCAAAACTAGTATTTTAAATTCTTATACACCCAAAGTACATCCAAATTGAGGAACATATGTATAAGAGTTTACACACCTGCTACATAAGTGGCCTCATAACTATACAGAAAAGTATAAGCCTGAATATATTGATGATTGGACAGAAAGACTGAGGCCTGAAAATGCAAGGTATTATGCAACAAGAAACATATTTTGCCTTGCAAAAGTTACAGTTAAGGTAGAACAGTCAACAAAAGTAGCCAAAACACAGAATGGAAGTCAATGCCATCCAGAGTTAAACACTAGGACATTATGCACTAAATTGACACCATAAAAATACCCAGACCATATGGGTTGTACATCAGTGCTTGCAGGGTCCAAAGCTAACTACTACTCTTTAGTTCTCTGTTTCAAAGTTTGAGTCAGAGTGACCTGTAAAACAGGATTGAGGTCCATTCATATTCAGTTAAGTTCTCTCTCAACCAACATACACATTTTGAAAGATGCAAATGTAAAGGGCAGTCAGCACAGGCAGAAATTGCAGAACATATACTCACAGAATGACAGAATTTCTTAAGCAGGAAGACATCTCTACAGATCATGTAGTCCAACCCACCTGCTCATAGCACAGTCACCTACTGCAAGCTGTTCAAAGACATGTCCAGTCAAGTTTTGAATATCTCCAAGGATGAAGAATCCACAATCTTTGATTAAACAGTTCCATTGTTTGATCACTCTCACAATAAAAGTTTCTCAGGTTTCAGTAGGATTTCTTGTTTTTCAATTAATGCCCGCTGTCTCTTGTCCTTTCACAGGATACCACTGGGAATAGTCTGGGTCTGTCACCTTTACTTCCTCTAATCAGGTATTCACACAGTTTGCTAAGGTACCCCTGAGCCACCTTTTCATCAAGCTAAACCATTCCAACTCTCTCAGCCTCTCTTCATATGACAGATGCTCCCACTCTGCATATCATCTCTCCTGTCCTTTTCCTCTCTCACTTAAGTACATCCATATCTCCCTTGTATTGAGGAGAGCAGACTGGGACACAGCACTCTAGATGTGCCTCACCAGTGCTGAGCAGAAGGAAGGATCACCTCCCTCAACCCACTGGCAATATTCTGCCTAATTCAGCTAAGAAGGCTTTTGGCTGCCTTTGCCACAAGGCCGTGTTGCTGGTTCATGTCCAGCTTGTCTGCCAGGACTCCCAAATACTTCTCTGCAGAGTTACTTTCCAGCTGCTCAGCACTCAGCCTATTCTGGTGCATGGGGTTAATCTTCCCCAGTTGCAGGACTTGGTATTAAACATCACTGGGTTTCATGGGATTCCTGTTGGCTCATTTCTCCAGCCTGTTTATATACCTCTGCATGACTACACAGCTACCTGGCATATCCTGTGTACCTCATGCATATGAAGTTTTGTAACAAAGTTATGAATTCACTGAAGAATGTACCTCACTGAGTTAAAGTACATGAAAATTAGCTGGAGTTTCTTACTCCTTAAGTTGTCTGTTACACATGGCAAAATTCAACACTCACTTAGGGTTTCCACCCACCCCAAAACAACAAAAATCCAATACGTCCCTGATCAATATGGAATATAACCATATTTTGAGTTACCATGAGTATTTGGTGCTATTGAAAATGATCATAATTGATGATGATATTATATTGACTTAAGACATTTATTATGCTGTCCATATTTTGTAAAATTCAGTGAATTACCTCAGAATTAAAAATTTCCCGTCTATATATACTCTAATTTCTAGAAGAATACCAACAGCTTTGTAGAAGAAATTCACATTTCCATGACCAAGATATGTTCTGAGATAGAATAAAAGAGACCCTTGCCAAACTACATATACATATATGCTTTCCCAAACAATTTTAATATGTCATCATCATAAAAGTGTGGAATATCAGTAACTTCAAAGGAGAACCAGATAAGAGATTCTGCTATGACTTTTACAGCTGTAAATTCTGAGAAATACTTAATTACTTATCTATGTAGATATATACTCAACATAGTTTTTGCAATTACCCAAGACCTAATTCAGTTTGCTTAATCTACAATTATGTGATTTAAAGCAGCCATTGAAATCTCAACTTTCTTCTTCAAATAAGTACTCCAATCATCAACATATGGACAACAGAGCTTGACACAGAGAGGAGAAACTGGAACTCTCCAAAAGCAATTCACATGCTCTGGCAATTTGACCACTGAAGAAAAGAGAAGATTGCATCTTCTTCTCTATCCATATATTGAAAGATTGGGTTAAAGTGCTTAATTCAAGGTGGTGAATGCTCTAGTAGATGTACAAGTCTGTGATGTACAAGTAGATGAACAAGTCTTCCCCTCCCCCCCCCCAACGCTATTTCCTACTGACTAACACAGGGCAGTTTCACTCAGGATGCTGCCCTCTGTGAGTTTCCTTCATTAGCAGACAATTGCATGGAGAGAGGCATAAATAGCTCAGACATGATAAAAGGTATGCTCCACAGACATCAGGCTCTCAAACAAGCTTGTGGGTGGTATGCTACACTTTTGTAGATCTATTGCCGGATGCTCACTCATATTGATACTCAAATATCTCTGAAAATTATAGCTCGATAAAGCCAAATCAAGACAAGGTCAGTCATAAGGTGTCTTCAATGTCAAACTGATAAGAGCAAAGATAAAAACACTGAACACTCAACATTTTTCATCAGATGGATTTCATCACTGAAACTGCTTTGAAAACTAAAGGCCAGCATGTCAATAGAGTGTCAAAGACTTCCTGCAGAAATACATGATTTAGGAGAAAAGTGGTAAAACAGTAAGAAAGATAAAAAGTTTCATCAGGAGTACAAAAAGACACATGAAATACAACAATGGTTAAATAGAATGGATAAGGTAAAACACAGATGGCTTTTTGTTTCATTACAAACACAAGAAAAAAACAGTGTGAAATAAGATGACTAATATGGAGAGCTTTAGAATCAAGGGTTGAGAATGGCTAATCTTGAGGGAGTGGGAACATCTCATGTAGTCTTTAGAACAGCAAGCTGCACTACTATAGGTATTGGATAATTTATGTTCTCATCCATAATGCATCTTCTGCCCAATAATTGTGTTCCACAAAGGATAGTGGAAATTAGATCTGCAGGTAATTTTTGAATGGCAATATTATTGAACATGAGATGACAAAGTTCTTCTGTTTCAAAAACAGACTGTAATGTCAAGGTTAGTAACTGGCACTCTGCATCTGGAACTAATTAATGGCCTGTAAATGATAATACAAACAAAATAGCCCCATTTCATTACTCCATTACAACACAACTGCAGTCAACACACAGACCCTCAAGATAAATTAGTAGCACATATTTGAAATGAAAATCTCTCTTCTAAAAGATGTACAGGTATATTTGTATCATGTCTATTAACTCTCGTTGTAACCACAAGAGGGAAAAAAAGAAAACACATCAAGCCTCATGCTTTCCATAGCTTTCACTTTCAAAGAAGAGAAGTCTTACTAAACTCCCAACACAAATTTTTCTGATTATCCTTCCATGAAACGTGCTTAATATTTGCTCTTACTATTCATCGACCATTCTTTACTAAAGAAGGACTTGTTCTTTACCAGACAACTTCTTTATTAAAACCAGCAATGGTTTTATCATGGTTACAGTAGAATAGAAGCGATGCAACCCTTCTTTGTCGTGCCAAAAGCAGATGAAGAACCAATCATGTTGCAATTACCAGAGAAATACCATTATCATCATCAAGCTTTCTGGTCTTGTATTTCCTAAATTAGATGGAAACCACACAGGATAAAAATGTTAATAGTTCAACAACTCTACCAGCCAAGGCTTGGATGTTTACCCTGGTATCCCCAAGTATGAATATTCACAAAGCCGACATCCAGTATCCCAAATGGGAGGAGTTCTGATGATCAGGAAGACTGGTGGCTCAGCAAACGTAACACCTTTTAAATTAGCTTTGTTATTTCTTTTTTTACGTTTTATACCCTGATGAGCCACTCATATTAACATAGATAACCATACCTTGTTTCACAAACAGCAGTGTGGTTGTTCCCTTGTTAAATATTCATTCATTCATTCATTCATTCATCAAGAGACATTTTAAACTAGGGGAAAGTAAGAGAATTTCTAAAATTATTTTCTTGTCTTAAGCACATTCTTAATCCTGTGGTTTTGTTCAGTTACTGAATTGCAAAACTGTGCAAGTTGAGATTGCACATACGTTAAAGGTATTAAGTCTCAAATTATAAAAGCACCATGTAACATTTGCAAAATCTTCTCTCAGTAAGTGTTTCAATTTTTTTCTTTTTAGTACTTACATGCAACTAATAGTACATAAGCAAAGCCTAAATTATGTTTTCAGACTGTTACTTCACTTTAAAACACAGTTGGTGACAGGTCAATGGTAACTTTTGTCAGCCTAATTCTCTCGCTATCATTCCATGGATTCTCTACAGAAGGCATTTTTGTGCAGCCTCCAGCACACTGAGGAATATGGTTTTCTATCCACCTGTCAAGAATTTGTGACCATACTCAGTGACTGTATTTTGACATGCTAAGCATGATCATCCTTCTTAAAAATGAGAAGAATTTCTGAGAAGTATCCTGTTTTCAGCACACTTCTATGCTGTGGCAAAGTGAGTCACAGTATTGTAATCTGGTCACTACAGTTTTGACCAGGATTCAAAGATCTACTTTTTGATAGCCCCATTGATCATTCTCAAAGAACACCTCTCAAGCAAATCAGAAACACATTTTTATGTATAGTCTGTATCACAACTTCTACTGACTGAGAAAAATTGGCGAATTCATTAGTCAAAACTTTTCATGTCTTTTTTTGACATGTCTGAGTAGAACAGAGCAAGCATGTGCAACAAATAGGGCTTTGCTTCCAGAACCTATATATTTTGGTGAAATGTATTGCATATGAATCCTCTTAGAGGCACTGTTGCTCAACATTTTTTGTGATACTTCTTTCCTGCCTAATAAATTGCTTCAGTATCTTTGAACACATTAGCCGACAAATACCTTGGAATATCTTCTAAATAGCAGTGTCAATATGTAGGAGCTCTCTGGAAAAAAATGTTAATCCCAGCTGTGATTTTTAGAGGCAGTTTTCTTTTCCTTTCTTTTGTTCTTTTTGCTATGTA
Source organism: Orthonyx spaldingii (assembly GCA_013397795.1). Classification (NCBI taxonomy): domain Eukaryota; kingdom Metazoa; phylum Chordata; class Aves; order Passeriformes; family Orthonychidae; genus Orthonyx; species Orthonyx spaldingii. Next base: position 200,172 of record VZTJ01006430.1, on the reverse strand, counting down.
GGAAGGAACTACACCCTTGCACCATTAAATGCAGAGAGCAAACCATTATCAAAGGTTTATCCAAAGAGATATTGGTATTACACTTCAGAAAGGAAAGCAATCTTTAGAGGGCAAATATTTAGTACTCGCTAAAGAAACTAGGTTTACAAGCAACATCCCAGACTGGCTATCTCAAAAACAGAACCTCCCAAACCATTAGCCATTCCTATAAAAATTTTTCTGTGATCTTTTTTGGTAAGCAAGACTCTTCTAGTTATATTTTGACATTTATAAGCTGCATTTCTGGAAATAGTTTAACAAAAATCTAACTGTTGCCAACCTGAAATTTTATTTTCTGCGACAATGGATAGTTTGAATTTAAAACTGAATTTCTGTTAATTGAGCTGTGGACAAGAACAAATTCTGGAAGAAAAAATAGTGCTTAGTCAGCACTTCCTATTTTCACAGCATTTACGTTCCATTCTAAAGCAATATGGCAAGGGCAATGAAGATTCACCAGTCTTTCATTGAAAAACATTGCCTCTCCTGCTAAAGGTACAATTCTTCAAATGACACTTGATGGCACACACAAAATGTTAGCATGCTAATGTTAAGTACCATCTAGTTGAGAAAGAAAGGGGAAAGCAGTCTGGAAAAGCTGCTGATTTTGTCACATAGGGAGCACCCAAACCTGTTTACACTCTAAGGAATCAAGTGTTGAAAATATCTTGATTTTTATAAATTACAGCATAGACTTCCAATATAAAAGGAAACTAAGAGGAGGAAGAGAAATAAATAACCCTTGGTACATCCCTGTACACCATTTTCCTATGTGCATGAAAATGGGTGGCACAGCATGTACCACAATTGCTTATACCCTCACATGTAACTCTAAAGTGCATTGGAAATTTCAGTTTGCATTAGTATTTTCAGAAATATTATCTTCACTAAACTGAAAATGTTTTTGTATGTGTAGATCTCAGTACAGGAAAGTATATCATGGAAACCTGAGACATTAGCTACTTTGCACACAAAAAGTCTAAGTAGCCAATACCTAGAAACTCGCAAAGTTATATCACAACACTTAAGCTAGTGACAAAATATAACATTTTTTCATCTGTGTTTTGCATGGAGGGAATCCTACTACTGACAGAGTCTAACCCTTGCAAAGGGATAAAAACTGTAACTCTTTAACAGAAGCATTAACTTCTTGTAGCACAGGCATTCAGGCTCTTAAAGGAGTCTGAGATTCAAGTCTCAGTAATATCCTTTGAATTTCTTATCAGCTAATTCAGTAGCTGACTGACTGTTCTTGTCTGCTAATTGTTCAAGAATTCATTCTTATTCATCTGTTATGCATTGCATAGGAAGATGAGATGTTTAACATAAGACTGTGAATACAGTCACAAATTCTCTAAAGGTTTACACAACACAATAATTTCCTAGTTTCAGTCCAAATTGCTTGAAATCTTCCCAAGTACATAGTATCTTCCCTTTCCTCTTTGCCTTTATTATTCCTGCAGCATAATGTTTATTTTCAGAACATGGACTGAAGCTGCAGTGATTTAAATTTACAGAAATTTTTACTTGTGTTTCTTTCTGATAGCTGCTCTTTTTACAGGTAGAAAGAGGAGTTTAGATCACCTGGGGTGATCCCAGGACTGGCAGGTGCAAGGGATACTTGCACAACATATGCAAAGGATATGCAACAACTCTAAACCACAAAAATTGTGGAGTTCACATAAACAAAAAAATATGCGCCAAACTACTGTAGTTGAAATATTATCAATACCTAGTATGGACTTACAGGCATTAAATTATATTAAAAATTATAAAATTATAAAAAGTGTCTATGTACTAAATCAAAATAGACTTTAAAGCCTGGTACTCAGTAGAAATGACTCGGTGTAATAAGCAAATTTGCAGGTTTGCAGGTTTTATTAGCTCAGTTCTCATGCTATAAAGCAGCAAAATTATTTTAAATTTAACTTGATCTTGAAGGTATCATGGCTGCATTTGTACAATGCTGAATCTGATCTAATCATCCTGGCAACACGAGAGCGGGTTGATGTCATCTGCAGCATGGTTCTCTACAAACCAGTTTATCCACCCACAATTAATAAAGAATTGACTGTTTTAGGAATAGATAAAAATTTGTAGGTTGACCCTTCATAATTTGAAGTATTAAATTCTTTCGGTAAACTACATTCTCACATGTTATATTTATTGAAAGATACAGCAGAAAATAAGTTGGAGTGGGAAATTACAGCAGCTCTTAGTTTACTACAGAGATCTTTACAAAGATGAGCACTGATGGCTTTCTTTTCTGAGGGAAAAACTATTTAACAATTAAAAAAAAAAGATGTTATCTTTTTAGACAATATTTAATTAAGGACTTGAATATGTCTGTCTGCATTCTTTTGTGCTTCTGCATTGCTACACAGAGGAAAGAAAAAGGGTGTTTCCTAGGCTTCTTATTTGTGTGCTATTCTAATACTCCTCACACAAGCAATTTGTTTTAAGAGACATACTATTTGTAGCTTGACTACCACATTACAGTTGTGTGAAGAAAATTGCAACACACAAACCTCCTTAACCTCTATTAGTCTTCAGCTGTATGGAATGCATTTTAACCTGTCAGATCTTGTGTTCCACTGCTCTAAGATCAAGCCATATGTAATATTCATCAGTTTAAATAATGTTGGAGACAAACACTATTCACAGCAACTCCCTCAAAGACTGAAACAAGTAGCTGGTGTTGAATATTATAATACCATTTGTTATCTACCTCAGCAATAGAGAGAGTTCATTATTGGACAAATTAGCTTCTAAGTTACTGATGCTGAGCCATAAATAATTGGACCCAGCAGAAGTGTTCCTAAGCATTTTTCTGCTATTCTTTTACATATGGTAACTGCTTGGAATGGTAAAAATTATACATTTCAGGAAACATTTTTTCTCCATGTATATTTGTTTCCATCATGTTTACTGCAAGCTGTATAATATCAGGTTGATCTTGTAAATGAAAATGAGGAGACATACTATTCTTTACCATCTCAATAGTTTCTAATGACAACTCACATGTTTTATGAAGGTAGTGGTTCTGCAAACACCATTGCTTTGAACAAACAGTGTGAAGACACTGTAGGTACATGCTGCAGTGTATTATCAAGTAGTTAAGTTTAAAATGTTAACACACCAGGATAAGGTGCATTGCTTTTCATAAAAAAAACTCCAAACAAACAAAAAGCCAACTAAACAAAAAAACCTCAAATCAAAAACAAAACAAACCAAAACAAACAAACAAACTCCCCCCCAAAACCAAGCAAAAAACCAAACCCAAACAAAACAAATAGCCTTAAACAAATAAACAATGCTAGCTTGTCTTGAACTGCAAAAAGAAAACCAGTAGTATCTTGCCTTTGTAGATGGCATGAATTGATACAACAGTGAAAAGCAGGCACTTCTGCACTGGCAAAACAGCTCCATTTCCTTTGATCAGGTAAAAAATCCTGTCTCCTAATAAATTCATAAATGCTCTGCTGATCTAGAAGATTTATACACAAGGTCAATGTAAATTCATCTTTAACTACTGTCCCATCTAACAAATACTATTATAGCCCTCAGTTAGCTGGAATTAAGATGAGGATATAGGAATGGAGCCAATAAGCCATGGTGGGCAGAATAAGCTTGGAAGGCAAGAAGCAAAAAATTCTAAAAAGTTACGACATTTTTCATCCACTGTAAGAAAAACTTGTGTGACTACCTGTATAAAGTCTCATGTCAAAATCAAATACATTCATGATTAATCCTACAAAAGCTGGTAAAAACTACATTTTAAACCACTCCTAAATTTTTATAACTGTTGTCTGCCTAGTGAATGCTTTTTAACCTCTTTTACACTTCTACTGCAAAATAGATAAGAAATTGAATTTTAGCAATTAGCTAAATTAAAACTCAGTAGCTATCTGATTACATCGATCCTACTTTTCTTGCTTCATTCTTATTAAATATTTACTATCTGCTTCTGGAATTTTACACTGCAATGACTGCCATTTCCCTGAACCACTGTTTTGAACTGTGCATGAGGTTGGAAGGAAGCAGTAAAGGCTAGTATTTCTCTTGCTCCCTCTACAAATTTTCTCAACAATTACAGATGTACAATACTCTCTCAATTCTGTAAACAGAATACAGGCTCTATGTACCATATAGGTTATATATCTCACCTCATTCTGATTATAAAGTGCAGGAATACACTGAGGATTGAAGGCTATCCACAATTGGAAATCAGTTTGTGTAAAATACAAAATATGTTCTCATCACTGTGAAAGACTGATTTTATTACAAATAATTGTTAATACCTTCTAGTTTTATTTGTAATATCATATGCTGTAGAATTTTTACCTCTTACTTCAGTCACAGGAGTGATGAAGAAGGGTACTTAAATGGGTTATAACCACACCATAGAAGTCAGGAGAAGATGAAATACAGTTCTTCCAATTGTTATTCTGGTAAAATGTGACCCAAAGCAAATTAAATCCACACACAATTCTTCAGCTTTGAACCTCGTCACTTAGGCAATAAGGCATGAACATTCCTTTGCATTAAGACTATTAACATATGTAACTCTCAAGATAGACTTCTATTTTTATTCTTTTACTGAAATCTATTGAAGGGGTTGCATACTGAGTATTTTTATCAGGAAACAAACAATACCAGTTGACTATATTCAGTCTGGTTTTGCAGCTCCATTGACATTAAATATTTACCTTGCTCTTCTGAAAATTCAATGTTTTAATGAACACCTTCATGTTTTCCCTGACAACTCCCATTGTCTTACATCACAGAGTTCGAAAGTAGTAGCAAAGGTTAGTGTTTCCCCCATCACATGGAAAATTATATTCATATCAGGTAAGCTGACACAGAAACAGTAGTTTCATATAATTAGGTCTCAAGTGACTTTGAAACACACACAAATATCCCAAAGAAAAACAAAATAACACGACAGATTAAAAAAATATTTCTTCCCAATTTTAAAATGCATACCAAGATTCTTACTTCAAAACAGTTTCAGATTTGATCGTTTCAACATAGGCATTACAAAGGAATAACCAGGTCTAAGCATCCCCTTTTACTCTCTGGAGCAGACATCCTGTGGTAGACGAAGTTTCAAAGAGGCTTCTACTTTCCAGAGGTAGGTGAGAGGGGAGCAGATGTGAAGCATACTGCCTGAGCAAATGCCATCTCTCACATTATATATAGCTTTGCTACTCACAAAATGTTAGTTCAGAATACACCTAGATTTTTTTAATTGTCTTCCTGAACCAGAGAGTTAAAGGTGATTTGCACAGATGGAGACCAAGAAATAGAATGCAGCTCAAGATATGACCTTAAACAAAGCTGGTTGAAGCTTTCAAAACCCAGTGGAAAAAAACCCAAAACAAGCAGAACTGGAATTTCAGAACAAATATCACAGAGAAGTAATAGAAGTCATCATTACATGAAAATATTGTGTGTGGGAAGACACAAAAGGTAGAGGGTTCTGGTTTAATTCTTGTTTTCTTCCACTGGGGCAGTAAAACATGTACAAACAAATACACATTCCAGATGGCTAAGGCAAGCATACTTAATAGATTCAAGACATTGTTTGGTACCAACTTCACTCTTGTGGAAGCAGAATTATCCCTGCAATACTTCTAAGGTCAATGAAAGCATAAGGTGCCTACTGTGCAAGTATCATTGCACAATCTGAATGGCTCAAGAGAGGAAGGCTAGGTAAGTGTCTCTGTTCACATTAAGCCATCTCTGTTGATAAATTGTGCTTGTGTAGACATTAGAAGGACCTTAACTAAAGCACAATTACATAGAAATTGAGCAATAATCGAGCATAACTAATTCATAAGCAGACAACATACACATCGTAGTTTTGTCAAATGTTGCCATCTGTTGCATATGTTGTAAGTAGAAAAAGAATTTTAAAAAATAGTTGATTTTTCCCTTACAATGATCAAATCTGAATTCTTTTATCTCCTTTCAGATTGTAGTACACAGAAGTTCATTGATTTAAGGTCATTTTGCAAATTTCTCACAGTCAAGAAAAAATGAAAGAAAAGAGATTACCATCTGAAAGGATGTCAAATATTTGAAAACAATAAAAAAAAATAAAATGCCTCTTTCCTTCTATTTTTTTCCAAATCTGCTTCAAACCACACTATATTGTTTTATTTGGTGGCAGAAAAAATTCTTCTTTAGTAAGCAGTCAAATACAAGAAGAGAAGTTAGTTATCAAGGCTCCTATATTCAAGAAGAAAAAAACCAAACAGTAATGTCTTTCTATACTTCCATTACTTTTTTTTTTTAAATCACTGACAGTAAGGAGCCACTCTAGGCTAACCTAAAATTAAACACCAAATCTATTTACAACTTTACACAAAATGAAATGAAATAAGCATGTTGCCATGGTTTTCCTGTACCTTGGAATTACTTCAAAATCGTTCACTAAACACACAAATATTTCTATAATATTTATTCATATGTGCATATATATGTATGTGTACACACATAAATACATACACAAACATATTAAAAGTCATTATTATGAATGCAGTTGTCTTAATGTAACAGACATGCAGGAAGAAATGTTTTCTTTACCCATTCCTTCCAACAGATGTCTGGGAAAACCAAACCAGATAAGGGAAGACCACAAGATAAAATATTACTTTTATGTGGAAGTAATGGGCTAGAGTTTTAAGCTGAGCATTCAGGAATGAGATTTTGAGGCTGCCATATATCTGTCTTTATACCATCTCATTACTTAATAAATAACTAAAGAGCAAATAGAATTAGAAAGAATTGCAAACTGAGAAAGAGCAATATTGTGCCAATGAGTATTTGAATGGCTTCCTCACTGTTCACAGTTTTGCACCTGCCACATTGAGCTAGGTGTGTCAGTATAGTAGGTTTTAGGTCTCGTAGTCTGGCAGTACTAATAAGCAAGCATATCTGTTTACAGAACCAGATTATATGCACAGTGTCTGTTTTTAGTGCCTACTTCTCCAGTAATTGATCAGTGAAAAGCTGTAAATAAAACCATCTGCTGGTGTCAATACTTTTTCTGAACAAGGTAAACACTTTGTCTGCATTAATTGTTGCTCATTTCTGTCCAAAATAATTTTTCAAGGGGATCAAGGTCGTTAGGATGGAAAACTCAACAAGTTTTGACTTCCAATTTCCCTTACAAAGTGCAAAAACCTGTTTTGGGCAAGGTAATCTACCATGACATTTCCATTTACAACTAGCTAAACAAGCTATTAAGTGTACAGTGTAAAAGTTTTATAGGCCTTGGTTTCACAAGGAGCTTAAAGGCAGACTCAATCTCTGCAGCCTTGTGTTAAAACAGCCGCATTGTAGCCTGAAACAACTGGTGGCTCTAGTTAATTTTAATAGATTTATAACCTGTTATAATGCAGTTGCACTCCTATTAAGTCAGAATGCAACTTTCAGTTATGCTAAACCATTTTTATTGATCAACTTCAGTTTCTGAAAGAAAATTATTTCTTCTAGGAGTAAACAAGATCTTTATACAAGAGATCACACTCAATGTCAACCTTCAGGAAAAGTTGGTATTTTTAACACCATCTCTTATTAATAACATAAACAAAATCTCCCAGCAAACTTTTCCTAACCAGACTGAAGGATTGTATACTTGAGGCATCTTGAAGTTTAGGTTAGCTTCTGTTTTTCCAAGATGTTTGAAATTGACACATTACACTTGTCTGTCTACACAGATACTAAAGTCTGCCATCATATTTGACATACCACAAAACTTGAAACAGAAAACTGTTAACACTTAAAGCTTATTTAAAGGCATACCTTCTGTAGCCATAGCCAACAGGTAAGTAGGCACAATCCACACAGCAAGATACATTTATAACAATGTCCCTGAGAGCACAGTTACATGCAATAGACTGTTGCGAATACACACATATTTATACATAAAAAGATATCCAAATAAAGGCTTTCTCAGACAGAGAAGTCTCTAGTTGAACTGCTGTTCTGAGACAGTGGGCAAAACCACAAGTACATCCACCCTATTTCAGTCACCAGTGCTGTTATAACAATTTCTAATTCAACATCACGCCACTTACCACCTTCTAATATCTTAATGTTATCTTTCTACTAGGTGAGCAATGACTTAAAATGAAAAAAAGCTGTCGTTCTCAGTAACAGAAAAATGCAGTACTTTCTTTTCAAAGAAAATAGAATCTTCCTATAATACCTCCATGAGGATTAATGTGTGTATGCAATACATATTTTACTTCATAGCATTTTTGTTGTGCCAGCAAAGCTGCCCTTAAAATATATTTTACTAAGAAATACCTTCAAGGCATTGGGTTCCTTGTGGTATAATTCATACACTTCAAAAGAATTGCGTACGGGATGGTTGTGGTCTACAGTATCTGCCACTGGCATTGTTTACCTCTAGGTGGAATTGAATTCCCTGAACTCTGAAGAGCAACATAACAGTAATGTAACATATGTGAAATCAGGTCATTTGGCCTCTACCTGTACTTTAAAAGATAATTCATCAGGAAATGATTTTTAAAAGCCCTTAAAATTACCAGGTGCACAAATTAGTAATATTTTTCTGTGCTATACAAATATGAATTTTGGTAGCTTTGAAAAATAAAAAATTCACTGCTTTCATGCTGTCCATGTTTTATCATTTCATGTCTTATATTTTCATTTGCTGTTTTCTAATACATCTCAACATGTGCAAATGCATCAAAATATACTACAATGTTAATATTCACTATTATCACTAAGAATTTAAAAATAATGAAAATGCTTTCATATATTCTCCCTAAACAGTTTATTATATCTATGTCTATTTTTCCCAGAACACAGTAGAAGTCTGGGAATGTGGTTCATTAGTAATTACCACTGCTGTAGTAATTTTCAAATGATCAAGAAAATCATAACTTTTAAAATACATACTGATGGTTCTTGTTAGTGTTACTTGTATTAAAATTACAACGACATATCTAAACTAAGGAGTTCATGAAAAAGGAGGCTGCACCAAGAACTTATTACAATTCTCACTTTTATTTTTGATTCTATAAATTAGGAAGGTGGTGTTGCCAGGAATTCATTTTTTATCCTACTGGGAGGCTTATTGCATTGAGTCATCCCTACAGAAAACCACACAAATACCAGATACAGGGAAAGGGAGGAGACAGTACTTTTCAAGTATGACTGGCAGTGAAATTAACTCGTCTGGAAGCAGAAAGTATTAGTCTATCACAGTTGTAACATGGAATTTCCCCCTGAAACAACTTGAAAGTAATAAATAAGAACTGTTTCAAACTGAAGCAAAGGAGAATGAATGAATAAAAATTTTTTTGGGTTCCTAAGAAACAAATTTCAAAGGAAATGGGGGGGGCAAGAAAGAGTGGGAGGGTTGTAAACTGTTTCCCTGGTAACACAGAGGGAGAGCACTATTTGTTAGGACAGAAAAAAAACAACAAAATTTTAATTTGCAACAGAATCACCTGAAACTTTTCACAAAATCTGAGTAGGTCAGATTGTAAATCTTTGTACTAAAACCATGTCCTTGGTCTTGTTTGTTGCTTAATGATTTATTTCCCTCAAGGATGAGTTCTCAGTTTTTTTATTTTATTTTTTCCCCCTTTCCTTAAAAAAACAATAAATTAATAGTCTTTGCTTCCTCTTTTAATGACTTTTAAGGAATCAGCATAAGTGGTTTAAAATTATTTTGAGCTGGACACACAAAAGACCACTAGATACTATCTGAAATATTTTCATTTATCTCCTCTTCCAGCTGTAACCTGTTAACTAAAAATGGAAAAAAGGACAAACAAAAAATTAATTTAGATTTAAATATGAATCTCGATGTATGACTGGCCAGCCAAAATCAAGGTCTTTGTTCTCCTGGTTGCAACACATGCAAGGAGTGGGGTGGGGACTACAGACCCAAGACATTCAGGTTGTCTTTTGAGCACAGGGCTGTTTCCAAAGTTAGATGATGGTGCAATCAAAACAATAAGAACTAGGGAGATGGTTTCTTTTTTGCTTTTAAAGGAGCAAAAGTTCTCTCGTCAATGCCTAACAGAAGGACAAGAGGCTTCCAGCCAATGTGCTGTCGGGCACAATACTGTGCAAACCATTCACTCAGACTGCAATCCCTACTTGGAGTCTTCTGCTTTAAAGAAACAGTGTATGACATATGTCAACTCTCCTCAGAGAAACAAGAATGATGACAAGAGATGAATAGCTTTAGACCAGCACCATCAACTCCAAAGTGTCTGTGCTTTGAAATTATCTTGAGAAGCATGATCTAGAAAGGGCATTACGATGTTAGCCATGCCAATACTTCAGGGCTCTCTCTCTCTCTCTCTCTGTCACAGCTTCAGTCACTCCTCTGAACACTCCAGCATGGCGTGAACAATCCAAACACACACAAAAACAACAGTATCACAATGCCTCACAGAAGTAGAAAACCAATACTGCTGAATGACTTGTTATTCAACAGTAATTGCAAAATCATTTTAAAATGAGACCAGAATTGCTGCAACTATTCTTGAGTTTCTCTGATTCTCTTTATTCAATTCCTGTGGTTGCCCAGGAAGCATTAGAGTAACAATAGACATATGGAATGAAGTGAGTGAGGTTTTTTCAGATTCTACATGAGGTGAAAACATCTAAATATGCTTAGCAGATGTGGCTGACACAGTGTCCCTGTAACCGGATGTAACTTCTTAAATCTCAGGGAAAAGAATAAAAGATACCTCTAAGGACATGATACAAAAATTATTCAGATAGATACATGCATTATATTTGAGTGTAGCTCTAAATTCACAATTACCAGAATGCTTTTCAGTCACAGTCCCAAACATATCTGACAAGTCTAACTACCCTCACCACCGCATGTAAACTTTCTTTGTAAGTGCTTTACTCTTCATACAAACTAAGCTTATTTACCAAAATAAAGAATCACCCAGCTATATGGAGAACACACCAAATATTTACAGTGTGTTAAACAATTTCCTCTGGGTGACAGTTGTGGTCAGTGAACTACAATAGCTAATCTGCTATGAAGATTGTTTATGCCCCAATGGATCACAAGCTGACTACAGCTAGTCCTCCAAGTAGAACTTGATAGAAACAGAAGAGCAGCTGCTACCAGGGTAAAAAAGGAATCCTTGAATGTACAAAAAGTATGTTTTCCTGAGAAGCAGTCTCCAACCTCAAGTATATCAGATATTGCAGCAGAAGGTAATCTTAAAAACTAACAGTTAATTTTTCCTACTTCAACATTTCCCATTGGTTTTAAGTATCACAGAGGATTCTATTTTCTGTTGTATGACATCATTTTGCACTCCTGCTTGACAAGACAAAAATCCAATGATGTTACACTAGAATGAGAAAAGGTTTCCACTCTACTCCTGCAAGACAGTCAAACACAACTTTCTCCATTAATTTGTGAGTGAAACTCACAAAAGTGAGTCCAAAAAAATGTCAAAGATAAGGTTATGTTCCTTTTTCCACGGTTTTTCCTCATTTCATACAGGATTGTAGAAATGTAGCTTAGCATACTTCAGGACAATACTGTTGTGGTTAACTGTCAGGCAGCTAAACATCACACAGCCACTCACTCACAGTCCACCAGTGGGATGGGGAAAGGATCAGAAAAGAAACTTGAGATATAAGAGTTTAATAGGACAGAAAAGGGAGGGAAAATACTACTAATAATGATAAAATAATATACAAAACAAGTGATGCACAATGCAGTTGCTGACCAACCACTGATCCTCAACCAAGCCCATAGCAATCGGCTGCCATCCCCTGTAAAAATTTCCCCAATTTTACTGTTCAACATGACATTACACAGCAAGGGATATCCCTTTCATCTGTTGGGCTCAGCTGACTTGGCTGTGTTCCTTACCCACTCCTTGTGCTTCCCTACCCTCCTCGCTAGTGCGGTGGTGGGACGGGCTAAAAAGTCCTTGATTTAGTGCAAGCACTGCTCAGGAACAACTAAAACATCAGTGTGTTGTCAACATTATTCTCTTCCCAAATCCAAAATGCAGCATTATATTAACTCCTAGGTAGAAAATCAATTCCATCCCAGCCAAAACTATGATTAATCCATAATTCAAAATGGAAATATATCAGCAAAAATAAATCCCATCAAGAGGACCCCTAAAAAAAAACTTTTAAAATAATCCAAGTATGGGAAGAATGTCTGCCACTGTTATAAACCACTGAAATGAAAAAGGGAGATTATGCAGATGGATCTGTATGCTCAGGTAATGTTTTGATTCATCATTCCCATTGACTTTATCACATTCCTTAATATTTCCATTTTTTCATGTCCACTTAGTTTGTATAATTCATTATTTTGTACCTAAAATACTTTAAGTTCTTCCAAGAGAGAAGAAAATAAAGAGACATAAGAGGACTAAATGGATTTCACTTACTCACCTGTAAAGTAAATATAATGTTTAAAATACAGTTTGGTATTTGTGACCTAAATTGTTATTAATAATGTTTTGTAGTGACTTCAGTGACTATCTCTAGCCATAGTGTGAACACAGATAATTGTAAGCGTGAAGATATCTAAACCCTTCCTGTGTTCTGCCTTTAGGATTGGGGATTAAGGATGAAGTGTCGCACAAGTAGTACCATCCTTTTCATCTGTCTATTAAATTGTTAGACATACTGTGCCCTGGATTACCACAATCCTTTTCTGCCCAAGTAGACACATATTGACACTTCTAAACTTCAAGAGTGCTCTCACTGTTACAAAGTCAGAGACATAATCTCTTTGCTCACACCTATCTGCTTTCCAGGAAACATAAAATCATTAGGGAAGACAGGGGAATTTAGCTATGCCCTAGTTTTAAGAGCTATTTAAATTCTTTTTGAGGAACATAAAGATCATATATAT
>VZTJ01006430.1:107858-187166 GCA_013397795.1 Orthonyx spaldingii | reverse complement strand
AAAGATCATATATATATATATATATATATATATGTATTTTTTTATAAATTTAAATCAAGTATTCATTGAAAGAAGGGCTGGGATCCAGGTCTCCTGGCCAAACCCACTAACATTTCTCTTTGAAACATTAATGTTCCAGAGTACATCAATGTAATAAGGAACGTGAAGATTAACTGTGAAGATGATGTTAGTCCTAATGACCTGCAGTCTGCCCAAAAAATACAAATAAAAGGCACGTTTTCTTCCCATTTGTAAGATATGCTTTAAGAAATAGCATTTCTTAAAGATGGTTTAAACACTGCAACATAGTTGTTATCCTTGTTAATAGAGTATTTTTTGTTGTTTAACAGAAATGGTAATAAGTCACCACTTATATCAATGCTAAGACTTGCTAAGACTTGCAAATCCTTAGGCTAATTTACTCTGACCTTATGCTCATTGACTACACTAGGAACTATGGGGGTTTACTGTACTGAACATAGCAAATGCCACTTCCAAGTTACTGCCCTTTTTTGTTAATGAGGATAATAATAAATTTCCCAGTTCATGGGAATATATTTTCTTGTTCACTTTATTTATATTTCTGAAACTATTTGATGATAATGGGATCAAATTCAACATCTACTGAAATTCACCAAAGACTGTCCATTCTGTACTACTGGGTGATATTAACAACACCTACGCTCAATTTACTAATGTTAATGGCAATGGTCCTAGTTTGGCAAGCTCCATAAACATGAAACAAGATTTAAAAGTCATTGGCTTCCTCAGTGGTTCAAAGTGTACTTTTAAGTGAATCTGACTTGAAATATATGGGAAGTACTATATTGTGTCGTGAATATTCTGCAGCCTGTAACATTGCACACCAACATATAACTGGTTCCAACTCGTCTCTGCCACTGCATCAGTCTGCATATGGGTCATATCCTAGAAAAGGACCTTTCAGTAAACCCAGGCCCTGTTCTAGGATGCTTGGGAAAGTACAGCATATCACAGTGTGATATAGAATAGACTGAGAATAGTAGGAACAAACTATAAGATACAAAAATTAATGATTAAGTAAATCTTACATAAGAGAAGCAGCAATAAATGCTTACCGAACTTTTTTAGAACTGTTAGTTCCATTCACCCATATTTCATTTTGAAAAGTATAAATGAGAAGTTTTACAGGTATGAATATGTTTTCTTTCTTTCTCTGGAGAAAGACTAAAGCCATACGTTTCTTGTTTCAGTATCTATTGTTAAAACTTGTCATTACTCTACAACCTTATACATATATTACAGACATTACACTTTTCTTTCACAGATTTTCAGATTGTTTTAATTCCAAACCTCAAAAAAAAAAGTGATTTGAAATTCCTACAAAAATCTCAGTGAAATAATTTGCTTATTTTTAATGTTCAGATGAGATTTGGTAACAAAAGGGTTTTGTGAACAGGGCAGTGTAATTTTACACTACTATAAACAGGCAAGCATCTTACTTCACTTAATTGGATTTAACCTTTATTTTAGGATTATATTTGCAGAGATTGAATCAAGAGGTTTCTTGTACTATATATACTGTAATTCCTAAAAAATAAACTTAATCCGTGGCACTTTACCATAGCTGTTGTTCTTGTAGAAAAACATGTTCTTATTGGAGGTCTTCACACACCTTTTAGTAGAATTTAGAATTAGCGGATTTGAAGATAATTTGGTCTTTACATTGCCATGTACTCCCTCGACAATGGTGTTTATTCATCACATCATCACTTTTAAATCAAAGTACATATGGAGATTTGTAATTTTAAAAGGTATCTTTTATTTGTTTGGTTTTCTTTGGGTTTTGGAGTGGTTTTTATACAATTATGTAAAAATATTATAGATCCCTAAGTGAGTTTTTAAATCAGTTCTTGTCATTTTGGCTGAGCAATATTAACAAAACAGAGAAAAATCTTACCTAAGCACTGTTGGTGACCTTAATGTTTATGTGAATAAAACCTAACATTTATGGATCCTCACCGATTACTAAAAAAAACCACCAAATAAACCACCAAATATATTTCTGGAGAGATACTATATTCAGATTTCTGAAAAAATTGAGACATATAGCCACAAAGCAGAATAGAAGTTACTCCCTTTGAGCAGCATACAAACAGGTCTGAATAAAGCACACATATGACTGGTACAATCTGACACAAACAAACTTCAACAGCCATATAAAGAATGAGTATGAAATATCCAATTATGGTATTGAAGGCTGTTTCGTTGAACAAGAACATGCTTCAGTTGCTTATATTGACTGCTATTACCACATTATTAATGGAAGATACATTAGTGTAATAAGAAACACCTGTGTATACATATACTAATTAATGTTCTTTTTTTCCCCCCAGGTTTTTGACACAGATTTAAGAAATTGTCAGATTAAGATATTGCAGCTTTAGTTTATATGGACAGGGAGTAAGAGGACAACACAGAATAAGAATGGAGACAAGAGAGTTGTACCTTCCCTTCTTCTTATAACAGTGCTGAAAATTCTTGTAGTTTCCAGTTGGTGCTTTGTACTTTGACTTTTTCATCTAAATACTCCAAAGCCAACAGAAAAACTAAAGTGCATGGCACAGCTGCGAATTGGCCCCTCACTGCATACCTGTGAGCAAGCCAACCATTCAATACATCTTGTGACAAAGCTTGGGAGACCACACCCTCCTCTCATCACAATTTCGCTTAAACTCAGATTTGGATACTTATAGCCACAAACAACTTCACTGACAGGAGACATAATAATTCATTGTGAGGACTGTAATTCAAGGACTATGTACCATGCTACAAGAATTACTACTGGTTAGTGTTTTCATTGATTTCTTTAATAAAATTCAGATCTGATTACAAACCGTCTTTAAGTGCTATTGTAAAAATAAGAATATTTTCACTAATATCCATAAAATCTAATACTTCAGGACATGTAAGAGACAAACTTTTCACTCTAGTTAGATGAGTAGCAGCAACAGTTATTTTTGCATTTAAACTTTTTTTTTTTTAGTCAAACTTGCTTTATTTGGTACAGGAATAATTTAGATTCTAAAGCCTGATATAAATGGATTTATTTATCCAAAAAAATCTCAAGTAGATAGTGAGAAGCAGAATACTAAAAGAGAAAACTCAAATTTTATCTTTTTTTAAAAAAGTCTCTTTTAACTGCACTATTTATCTGACTAAATTGAGGGGGGAAAAGGTCATGGCCTAACATTTCTTCAAATCTGAAACACTTCCAAATGGATGCTGAGAAGTCACGGCAATCTTAGTTTCCTAAACAAATAAGTAAAATATAGAGCATGAATTTGGATAGAGGAAGACTTTTCTTAAAGAGTTTTATTTTTAATAACTGCCCTCCCCCCCAAAATGAAAAATTTCAAAAGCTCAACTGAGTTTGTCAGACTATAACAGATGAAGTTGTACAAACTATTTTTCTTTCTTCTGGTGGATACAAACGAAATGAGGTCCTTGTCCTGTGAAACACTATTCACATTCTAAATGGAGCATAGTACTCCCAATTCCCATTGACTTCAAGTGCTCATGTTAAGTATTATTTGTTGCGCAGAAACATTTTTCAGTCTCAGGAGGTTTAAGCTCTACTCGAATGAATAATATCCATTTTCCCATGCAACTGATAGATTCAGGGAAAACTGTTCTTCATGCAAATTAGGTTATACCATGAATAGAATTAACCTAAAACAAAGGTATAAAAAAGTAATAGAAAGCTTCTCTTGCATCTCTAGTTCAAGTACATGCATGGGAAAATGATTCTGTTCCCTGGGTGAACTTCAGTTCTTAATTTGGCTGCTCTAAAAAACTTAACAAATTGTAGATCTTAATGTCATATGTAGAAAATCCTTAAAGCATTATTTCCCTCTTTATTTCAGCATAGTGACAAAAGAAAGCAGCTTAAACAAATATTCAAGTGTCCCCTACTAGTAGTATAATTTCTGGCTACATCTTCTCTTTGCTTTATTGCAACTTTTGTTTTCTTGGAAGCAATAAAATGAAAATACAGAACCAGAATCACAAGGGAACTGCTGATAGTTACTACAGTTCCTAAAATATCTAGTCCATTTCCACATAACCTGATGGACTCTCCAGCTCCCTTTAACTGCTACGGGAGATATAGTTCTAAAGTACAAGGAAACACATCTGAAAACATTGTCTAATGTACAATGAGTAATATTCCATATATTCTTATCTCACCCGAGTGAGGGGAGGGTGAGGAAAACACTTGGTTCAATCGTTGGAGGGATTTACTGTCAGTGGCAAACAAAGGAAATCAAATTGCCCATAAGAGGGCAAAACATTACCCTTAGCCCACTCTGCCACCAACACTCCACCAGAAGTAGCTCAGTCTAAGAAAAGTGGAGGATTAACAATAAATAGAAGAACTAGAGAATGAGTGTAACATATTTGTTTTGATCACCTATTTTTCCATAATAATTCCATCATTATCCAGTATCACTTCCCCCACAGCACATAAATTTTATCCAAGTCTTTTTGCAGAAGAAAGCAAGCCTCTACTCCCTTTTCTTATGGTTTAGGAATGGCTGATTCTATCAGGTGTCTCATTGATTGTCCCATTTTACTCATCTCACGTTGGCACAGCTACATACAGCACTAATTACGACTACATTCTACCTAGCAAGAGATGATGAGGCAGCATTAAAGATGATGCTCTGCAAAAAGTCTGTGAAGAAGTGCAATATAACAGTTCTTTCTTAATTCTTTTTATCTGTATCCAGTGCAGGTGTGTTCTAATTGGCATACTAAATTCAATTAAGAGGCCAGGAGACATGCCTGCCTCCAGTTAAAACACACAAGGAAGGGCATGCATCATGTCTTTGAATCCTCTCTGTGCAGTACTGAAAATTCAAATATGCATTCTAAAGTGGGGGGGAAAAAAAAGAAAAAGATAAAGGAAGAGAAAGAGCAACACAAAAACAAACCTAAGAGAAAGTTTGAAATGACACATGAAATCATAGAATATCAGCTAAAAATGACACTATCTTTCAAGAAAATACTTCTTTTGCTGCACTGTTGATTAATTTCTCATGCAGAAAATTTATCAATGTATCTTTAGAGATACACTGCTTATAATGAGGTAATTGAGCTCAATATTAGAAAAATACTATTTCACTTGTCTTACTGGTCCATTAACATGGTTTGCATCTGAGTGGAAAAGTTACTGTAAGATTTGCTTGAACCACAAAGTATTCTCTATTTCCAAGGATTCCTTCTTTGCTTGCACATCTCCATATGTACAGTATTCTAGAAGTTAATACAGATGGATATGGTTGTATTATTTTCTCATTGCTGTGACCACAATGTTTTCTAAAATATTGTCCTATCATTATCTTCAAAGTAAAACAAGCATTAGCCTAAACAAGACTCTACAAGTGCGCACAGTGCTGAGGAGAAGAAATCCTTTATCCATCAGGATACAGTTTGGCAAACCTAGCAGTAATTTATAGACACTTTTCGAATGTCTAACTACTAAATCACATACAGCCTGTAAGCACCTGTTTCTGAACTCTGTTTAAAATTTCAGGTTTTAACTCTCCTTTGTCATATATATAGCTTAGTCATCATCACTGAAATATTCAAAAGTATTTCTCAAGAGAGGCTTCTTAAGTGACCTATATTAGATGCAGTTTGGAGTGATGTTCATCATAAATGAATTATTTACAGTACAGGTCAATGTGTTTATCATGTCTTTCTCCTTACATTGATATATTTATATGAATTTGTATACTTTAGTCTCCAGGTATATTTTTTGAGAATTGGATAACATCACATGAGACTGAAGCACTAAATGTACTATGAGAAAGAAAGTTATTTTCTGAAGTGCTGCAGGTTTCACCAGAGGATAGAGACTGTGCTAGACCAGACAGAATGGCATTTGGATTACACAACAGTTTCAGTTAACATAACAATACACATATTTTGGGCATCAATTTCACAACATGAAAGCTAGAGGTCTTTATGTATTTGCACAAACCACTAAAAATATTGCTCATGCACATTTAATATCTATCAGTGCAAAAATTTCCTCAATTAAATTGTTCTTACTGCATTTACAAAAATGGTGGATTGACCTGGGTTCTCAGTTCCATGAAAACCATGTTGTTATGCTTCTCTTCCAGGAATCACTTGAATAAAGAGAATGGGCCAATCAAAGCATGTTTATTATCTTAGGCTTTAGAAACACATTATTATCTGTGTGCAAATCCTTTCACTGATAATATTTAATAATTTTGTTATTAATTTTTCTCAGTTTTCTAAATGAATGCCAGGGAACTTCAAAGTATGGCATAGACAGATGATAGGAGAATTATGTGTTTAGGCCAGTACATTATCTGTATGTCAGAAACATACTCCAGCATTAGACTCTAGAGGTTTCAAGACTGAATAAATCTGAGATAGAATAACAATATAATTGAGAGGGGGTGGGGAGGGAGTTTGGGTGAGGCAAAAAGACTTTGAAAGACTTGTGAGAAGACAGGAATGAAAAACTTCTTTTTTTCTGGTATTTGTAAAAAGATACAACAGAAAGTAATTGGACAGATCAGGAGGCAAAAGCTCTGCCAGTCTGTGTAGGCAAGATTAAGAAAACTGAGCCAGTTTATTTACTGAGAATTACTGCACAGTTTAAAACCGGAGCAATGAATACGGTTAAAGATAGTGCGGCAGTGCCAGACTATAAGAGAGTGAACAAAAAATTTAGAATTGAGAAAGTCAGGCAAAAAAAACAACTTTTTCTTTAAATAAGGTACAAGTCTTTATACTAATATGTAGAAAAACAAGCCCCTTCATCAATGATATGGCAATGAACCAAGGCCATGTAAAGACAGCATTTGGACCTCGTCCCTAGACTGATCACATGCAAAGTTCTGTTGCTGGAAAAGTTTTTCTATAAATAACACTATGCCACATTTTATATTTAGTATTAATCCTGATGGAAATGCATCATGTAAAAGGTTCAGGGAAGAGTAAAAAATAGCTTTTTATATATACATAATAAGAAAAAAAATGTTCTCTTTTTTACAACTAATGTTTATATAGTATTTAAACTCTTTTAGTTTATTTTTATATATTAGTACACTCCATTTTTTTCTATTAAACTGTTACATGAAATGATTTTTTTCTTCTCAGTTGCTTCCACTATTTTTCAAAAATTCTTTTTTGAATGTTTTTATGCCACATTTGCCTGCCTTTCAAAACATTATTGTGAGCAAAAGGAAATGTATTAAGAAGCCCAAAGCTCTGACCATTTAGATAGATGATACAATAGATTGCCACCAGTCTTTCTCCCAAATTACAAAATAAGCCAATAATTTTTCCTGTCAAAGTGGCATTACAAGTCAACACAAGATGAACTAGAAATTCAATAATAATATTGTACATGATGCATACAGTTTCCACACAGAATTTGAAAGCAGCAAAGGAAAATAAAGGACAGGGTAACAAAAGAATATTGCCCCACTGAAGATCTCACATGGGAATACAAAGTTTTTACACTATACAAATAGTTTCTTTTATGTTTCAGAGACAGAATCATACCTTTATAAATTTGGCCAGTGGATATCAGCAGCTGCATGTCAGCTGGAAATAAAACCCACATAAGATCCCTTAGCTTAGCAGAAAACTCAATGCAAGTTTAAAATCTACAGTTGGAGCTTATCCTGCAGAAATGAAAACAAGGCAACAAAAAGAATAATTTCCTCACTTTGTCAGTTGGTGTGAAAGACAAATACAATTGACATCCATCAGTTCTCAGATGTAAAAGCGTTCCTTTTGACTAGTGTCACTAAGATTAGTAGTCAGTCAAAGGGCAAAGGAAGTAAGCACAGCTGAAACAATCACACTGAAAATAACATTGTCTACAGCTTCAAAATGCACTCCCAGAGAAAATAACACTAGGGTGTTAACTATAGTTTTCTCCTTGTAACATTCTTGATCTATTCCAGACTTCTATAAACTAGCTGAACTCAGTGGTATAATTCTCCTGGAACAGAAAGTTGGTTAATTATAGTTTAAAAACTTTTCCTCCTTGCCTGATCATGTCAGATCCTAAAAACAAACAAACAAACAAACAAAACAAACATAAAACCAAAAAAAAAACAACAAACAAAAAACTTAAAAATTAAAAAAAAAAAAAATCCTCCCAGTAAGATAACTGGCTATTATTGTAATTGCACACAAATTTCTTTTAAAGCCCCAAGGAATGTCTCAGCAAGCAGAAGATTTGGAAAACCTCTGGAAAAGGGAGGGAGGTGAAGTTGCCTGAACAAGACAAAGCCCAAGCAATACTTTAGTTGGTGCATCTGGTGAACCATAGCACACTCAACATCAAACCCTAGGGGCTAAATGTCATTCTTGGAGAAACCTGTCAAAGAAGTAGCCCAACAAGTAATACATCAAAAGAGAAGTCCAAGTTTTCTGGATGATACGATATAAAACTGAAAAAGAAGTTTAAGATATTCTTTAATGTGAACAAGAGCACTTTTCCCCACACCTATCTTTACTTCATATCAATAGATTATTTTGTGTTTGTGGTGTGTCATTACATTGTTGGCACGTCAGTGCAATCAAAAGTCATCTGATAACTCTATATTTATTCTATTATTCAGAAGAGAAATATGAAAGTGTTCAAGTCACCTAAGCTCAAATTATGTTTTTAGTGAAGGAATTTAATTTTGGATATAAATGTGATAATCAGGTCAACAAGAACTATTTAGAACATGTGGAGCTTAAGTTAAAAGGGAAAAGAATAGAGGATGAAAATACAATTCTGTAGGGAACAGAGTTATAAACAGAAAACTTCATAAACTGTAGGAACAACTATAAAATAATAATTTGGATTTATGTTACAGACAAGGTTGCTACGCAAACACTATGCCTCTAAGAAACTCAGAAATAATTTATATACAGAAGTTCTAGTTAAATTAACACTAATCTCTAAAAAGAAACTTCCAGAAACAAAAATTCCCTGCTTCTTTTAATCTGATTTATTAGTTATGGTAACTATTTTGGTGTTATTGTGGAGGGAAATTTTATTTCAAATAACTGGCAGATATATTCTAATGAAGCAGGGGTTTAAGGAAAAAATTATCAAGTAGCAATCATTCCATTCTAATTTAACAATATAAGTAAATGTTAAAGGGGCCTTTAGGCAATAGATTTATATACACTGTAATATGCATCATGATGTGTTCCTTCTAGATACATTGTACAATCATGTCAATTGTTTTGTTAATTTTTTTTAAGCTCTCTACTAAAGTTTAAAATTTGATTTTTAGTTCTGTTAAGTTTAGAAAGATTTTGATATCAAATTAATTATGCGCTTCACAGAATGCTATAACCCAGCCTGCTACAGTGTTGTGTGGAAACATCACTGTTTGTCAAAGTACATAAATAAATCATGACAAATTCTATTGGCCTTTTTTTTTTTTTTTTTAAACAAGCATATGATATCAGAAGATAGTCTGATAAGAAACACTGTATTTCAATTTTACCCTTGATTTCTGAGTATCTGAATTTGAAGCACCTTTGTACATAGAAAATACAAGGTCTGAAAGGTAATAGTTTGATCCACCTCCTCCGGCAATTTTGTTCTCTTTATACTCCTGTCTATGGCCAGAACATGTTTGCAGGTGTTCTCAGCACTGAGTCAGAATTTATGCAATGTTGTCTTGCCTTGCACTGGTATAAACTAGAAATGTATAAATAAAAATATATCCATCTTATGTAAAAGAAATATTCTAAAACACAAACATAAGAAAAAATGTAAAGTTAACAAAGGTAAACCATAAATCATAAAAATACATGAAGTTTTATACACTTCACATCAGGAGTCCTTCCCTGTTCCTGGGACAGCTTACACAGACATTCAGAAAATGTCTAGCCAAATGAAGTCCTGATTTAAAATATTCAGCCAACCTCCTGCTTTTCACTCTGCCTGCAGACAGTATGTTTGCGAGTTTTTTTTATCTTGCACCAGGCCTATTACACAGCAATGGCCTCTGCCTTTGGGCACATCATCTGCCAGCTTGCTAAAATGTCTTGGATGATTTAGCAACTTTCTTATATTTCTCATGGGGATATTAAATCCTATCTCTTTTTCATAACTCACTTCCTTGTAGCTGGCAGTTTAATTATTTTACTGCTAAGCTTTTAAGTTCATCTGCTGCACCCTGGGAACTCCACAACATACATGGTGTTAATGGGCCTTTGCCCAGGCACGTTAGGTCTTTGTAGTTGTTTACATCACTCTACAATTACCTGCCTGCTTTAAAGATAGCATGTATCAGTCTTGAAACTTCACAGACCTTAAGAGGCGTCTCATTGAAACAAGATGCCTCTTCTACAATTCTCTGTTCCTATAGTGCTTTCTGAAAAGTGAGTCAGAATGACTCATGTTACATCCCCAAAAGAACACCACCCTTCCCTCTCAGTGCAGTTTTGTACACCTAGTTGAATCTGTTTTTAATAAAAACTTTTCTTTTTAAAGGCAAATTGTGCATGCATTATATCACTGTTCAGAATTGTAGTTTTATTTGTAAAAAGAAAGATTTATTCTTGTAAGAAGGCACATAGGGAAAAAATACAATACCAAAATACTACAAAATACTAAAAAATACGAAAAATACTAAAAAACCTCAACTCTTCTCTGATTCTACCATGACACTAGGCATATTAATTTTATGTACAAGCTTTACACTAAAAATATTCATAAAGCTGCAACCACCTTAGTAAATCTAGCATGTTCTAAGTGTACAACAAAATCTATTCTGGATGTACTTTGGTTACAAGCAAGCCCTGTTCATATGCACAGGAAAGAAGACAATTCCTCCCAGCCAAAAAATATTTTTACTGCATTGATCCTCGATCTCTAACTAGTGTTTTGATGTGTTAAAAAAAAAAAAAAAAAAAAAATATCAAGCACTCNTGATCCTCGATCTCTAACTAGTGTTTTGATGTGTTAAAAAAAAAAAAAAAAAAAGATATCAAGCACTCCTAATTCAGGAATACTTCCTGACTTCTTTTTCTGTATGTCTGGTTTCTTTGTGGCATTTCTGTTGCAATAATCCAGCTTCATGTACTCTGACTGAGTAAACAAGAGAATTCATAAAATTACCTATCTAGTAACAGCCATTTTTGACTGGGCCAAAGGTATAATTGCTGCAATCAGAGAAACCAAGTTAGACGATAACACAATGAGTTATAGAGGTTTGGGTTGGATAGGACCTTAAACATCATTTAGTTCTTTCGTGGACAGAAACACCTTCCACTACATGGCATTGCTCAAAGCCCCATCCAAGCTGGCCTTGGACACTTCCAGGGATGAGGCAGAAAGCAAAAGTATTACAACAGGCTAGAGGACACAATTATAGAAGGAGAACTACAAAAAACCATAGTATTTCTGAATTTGCTCCAGTATGGAGCATGTTGACTCTCTTTCCACTTCTCATTGACTTTCCACTTTGCATTTACTGCAAAACTACTATTTTCTAGTAGCAAATTTTGGTGTAGGTTTCGATAAATTTTATAAGTCTCACAAAATTGAGATTACTCATAACATTTTAGTAATCTAGCAAACTCCTATAAAAATATTGTAGAATACCTTACTGTAGCTACTTTTATTTAAAGTTGATGCATCAAAATAATAACACTACATTCAGATGTAAAATTTACCTAACCCTTTAGGGGCTACAATTATTATATGAATACAATAGGATATAAAAAATCCAATCTGAGGGAAAAAGATATGAATTGTAAAGGAGTTTTTTGGCCTGCAATTAATCATGTAAAAAAGGCATCTCAATCTTTACAATTACACTACTACACAGAATGTGAACACGGTGCAAACATCAATTAACTTCCAGGGACAAAATTCGTGCTCATATTTAATAAATCCGTTTCATTGGTAGATAAAAATTAATGCCTCTTATTTTCCTGTTCCATGCTATAATTTCTGGGAATTCATTAAGCATGAACCTTATTACTAAGACAGTTATGTCTTTAATGACAGTACAGAGTTGTCTAGCATTCTGTTCATGATTTTTCTCCGAAAGAAACTTTTGCTGGATCTCAGTCAGGATCATCAAAATTATTTTACAATTAGAATTTAAATTTTGTAGTTCAGAATGTGTCAATATATCATTAGGACCTTACCTATCAATGTAATACATTTAAAAGAATAAATCCTTCTAAACAATGTTGAGAAAGTATGATCACTGCCTAAATTTACTTTCAATTACCATTGTCTAATTATCATTAGGAGTAAAATATTTATTCTGTATGTTACTGTATATTAAGATATGAAATCCATTTCAGCATGTGCTTTAAGTTCTTTGCATAAAAGTAACTTCCACAGAAGAATCATTAAGAAAGTAAATAAGCAAAGAACTCTCCTAAAATCAAGTATACAAACAAAAAACCAAATTACTCTTTATCACGTACGTCATGATGCTATTTGTGGGAAAAAAAAAAAACTTTGTTCCCCCAGCAAGTTGTACATCATTAATATTCCTTTGTACAGAAGAGGTTCTGCCCTGCAGCCTATCTAATCTATAATAGCTAACTCTCCCTGTATAATTTTTCTGTTTGTGGTAAAAAGTACTGGTGGCAGTAATTTTATTTATTTGATATAGATATAGTGGATATAGGTATAGTACAATCCAGTTAAAATATAGATTGTATTTTTTCTGTTCATCCTGATGAACACTGAATTTGGCAAAGTGTTCAGTTCATTACCTAATACCTACATCCAGAACTTCAGTGGGTGTCTGTGAAAGTGCAGTGGACTGCATGAGAGTATCTTAAAAGATAGATCTTGCCAAGAAACCTTACGGTATCCAGCTGTGCTAGGACTAAAGGATGCTTGCAGTGTTAAATCCAAAATTGGGGAACTAACCGTCCTTCACATGTACATCTTCCATTTTTCTTCAAAAACACTAAACTTTCTCCTTATGTCTTTTGCACTGTGAAATAAATAAGTGCATTGTTTAATTTGCCTCCAGCTAGTATGCTCCTAGATTTTGAATAGTGACAATTATCTGGGAGCTGATTATTATTTGGTACAAACACATTCCCAAACTTAATGTTGAATTAAGACTGCATCAGTGTAATGTCCAAGCTGTGTTTCCCTAACCTTAAAATAAATTATAACACTTTATGCCCCTTAGCCTAAACCTCAGTGTTTCAACAGAGAACTATTTCAAAAATTAGGAAAAAATGTTTTACCTAAAATCAGGTAGTTTTGGTTGTATTCTGAAAATGCAGTCTTCCAGATCTCATATAGACAGATATATTTTACTTAAGCAAATGTAAGGCTAAACTCTACAGAATGCCTTTGAAATATTGGCTGAACAGAAAAAAAAAAAAAAAAAAAAAAAANAAAAAAAAAAAAAAAGAAGAATCCTTTGGGAAAAAATGAAACTGCTTTCAATTTAATAAGTGTTCATGGTGAAATAAATAAATACTACTCTAGAGTTTATAGCAGTCCATTTAGGGATCACTAATTTTATTACTTTAGTTCTCTCTGGCAATTAAGAACTCAGATAGTTATGGTTGGAGTATGAAAAAATTGAACTGTTTTCCCTGCTCTCAATTAAGTCACTTTCACTGCAAGAAGAAAGAAGATATTTCAAGCAATGCTGAATTAACCTTACACATAAATATATTGTGAGACTATCTTCAATTTATTTAGATAAATATTTGTGGTTTAAAATCATTCTATGAAAATTAGTAGAAACTACAATTACACCACATGAAGAGAACTAAGAAAACTCAAACCTTACATTACTTCCCTAATCAGAGGAATCTTCAGAGTTTTCAAACAGAAATGAACCTCCACAATCCCCCTCACCCTTATGCCTGTGAATAAGAGTCCTAAAATAGAGAAAGAATAATGGAAAAAATTCAGTCCACAGCCTTAATAAAGACAGGGTCTAGAAAAGAGACCAAGAGGAGATAAATTCCCCTTGTCTGACATTATCTTACTTGCCTCATGTCTTTAATGTCTAAGGAATTACAGACACACACAAAAAACTTCCTTGTGTGATGATGAGAAAGTCTCTTGAATCAAGATTCAAGAAAGACTTTCTAAGTTACCAGGGGGAGGGAATAACTCTATAAGCATAATTCAAAATTGCTTACTTCAGCTGAGAGAAACAAACCTGTTATGCACATCCATGTACTAGAAAGTAATTATTTTGTGGCCTTATGGTGTATAGCAGATGCCATTATGTGGAAAATTGAAAGGTTAAATATTCTAATTAATTAACACTTCATCATCTAAGAAGCCTAAACCAATGTCAAAGAGTTAACTTTGCTTTTGAGAGTGAGTTTGAAAGTATCTTAGTGAATAATCAAGAGCTTGTTTTGTAATACTTGATAGCCACTTCGCTAAAATCAGATACCACTGTATTGAAAGCAGAGTTCCTATCCATCATTCTTGATTTTAATTTTTTGATCATAAGGAACAAGAATAACACTGGTTATTTCAGATCCACTAAAAGTGAGCATCAAGACCCACATGTAGTCCTGGAATTTTTTCAGCTTTCAAAGCATACGTGTAGCTGTTCATTGAAGGCATAATTTATTTACTTATGTGAAAGTACTCCGGTTCTCGCCCATATGCTGTATGAAGCAAGATCTTGCTTTGCATTAGTGGGAACACTTAGATGACATCACTCCTAAATCGTATCCATAAAAGAAATAATTCAGTTACTTGACATTTATTTTTCTTTAATTGATTGTATGTTTGAAATCTTCTGCAGGTCTGTCGAGGTGTAACCCCAGCTGTTAAACAAGCACCTCCCAACTGCTCACTCACTCCATATTAGTGTAATGTCCTAAGCAGCCAAAAGCATTTTGTTTTGGTTGTAATACCTTTCTTTGTCCATCTTTTAGCTTAGTCAGCATTTACTACATACCTTGATGTTAACTTTTTTAAGATAAACAGTATTGTATTTTCCTTAAGTGTATGGACACCTAGCTGACTTCCACAAATTTAAGTTTTTAAGGATAGATATTCATTCATAAACACCAAAAAGTGCATGTCACTAATTTTTCTGCTAACATCTAATTGTAACTTTTGTATAGTCATATTCTATTCTCAAGGTCCTAACTAGATATAATATATTTAGCTTTGTTACATGTCGTCCCTCTCTCATCTGTGTAATAATTCCCTTAGTTATACTGACATGTAATATTCAGCAACTGCAAAGGTCCCATGGGCTAGCATTTATAATTTATAAGCTATGAACAGGAGGGAAACTGTACTTTTAACTTCTTTCATTTCATTCTTTATTCTCTTTACCCCCTGTTACTTTTCTAAGTATGAAATTGCTTACGGTCTCAAAATATCAAATATGCTCTCTTCTACTGTATCAACGACTTTGTCAATACAGAATCCATTTTCAGAAATGCTCTCTTGTACATTTTAAGCCTCAAAAGCTCAAACATCCCAAAGCACCTGGCTTTAAAAAGAATGAACACTCAGTACGTTCCAAACATTTTGCATTTTTTAAAATAGTTTGTGAAGTTCCTCACAAACAGACATTAAAAAAACAAACAAAAACCCACTTATTACTTCAGAGAAACAAAAAGTAAATCCTTATTCTCCATCAAGAGACATATATTTGCATTAGGAAAATATCCAGCTAAAATAGAAAAGGAATTGAATATTGATCTGAAAAAAAACCCCTCAGTTTTCAATTTATTTAAAAAGTTAAGCTAGGAATGTAGGATCTCCTCAATTTTTCTTTTTGGCATAGGGTTTTGGGTGGGGTTCTTGTTTATTTGCTTGTTTGTTTAAATTTCATTTGCTGATTATTTTTTTGCTTTTGCTATATCCACAATGAGCTTATATTTCAGAACAACAGGAAAACACATCCAGGGAAAAGTTGGTATATCATGCAACTATTTGCTGTATCAGACTGTTAAAACCATAATAAACTTTTGTCAATATAGCCACCTTCAATATGCTCAAGTAACACTTTCTGCTCTTAACATGATTAACATAGCTATGACTATAAACACCTCTTATGACTGCACATGTAATCATAATACTACATACATGATGATAATACACATCTAATTGGAGATTTCATATGTTCTTCAAGAAAATAGCAGAAAATGCAGATGTTTCTGCAAGAAGGGCTGTGATATTTCTGACTTACATTGTTCCCTGAAGAAAAGATATATTTCAGAATCGTTTCTTTGATGTCTACAAATGACTTTAGCAGTAAAACCCAGGCACCTGCAGAATAATTCCTTTATTGTCACATGTCATTAGTATGCCTGTGAACTTTTACTACTCTCAAGGGGTCTCATGGGGTTTTTTTTGTATTCAAATGTTTTAAATCCATAGAAGACTAAAATAAAATTTGGTGGAGTGATCATAAAATTTAGGTGTTACTTTTATCTAGAAATACAAAATACATTTGATTATTATTGAGTCTCAAAAAGTTCAAAGTCAAAAATTTTAACATATTTTACTGATTCACATAAATATCTCAAATGTTATAAAAGAGATTTGGCACTCACATGCTATTTCTCATATTTTATGTTTTTTAAATATCTAGAGACCAAAGAATTCCTCATATTAAGCAAAACTGCTGCATGATTCATTATATTTGACCCTAAAGAAGCCTACAGTTTACACCAGAGGTCATCTTCATGAGATTAACCAATCATAAAAGGGCTTCCTTTTCTTAAATCATTTCTTCCTTTGAAAGGCCATCAAAGACTTACAGAATGTGAGTTAACTTAGTCTGCTTCTGTAAATGAGAGTAGTGCTATGTTACCCTGTAGCGTGTGCACAAAGTACTTATGAGTGCCATTTGAAGAGGACACAAAGTTGAGAAGGCACTTGCCAAAGCAAGCCAGAAGTAAGTGCCAGTAAGATGTTTGGGCTTAACACCTAATTCAAGTTGTATTCAAGGTATCCACATTGAATCATATGGAATAGTTTGGGTTGGAAGCGGACCTTAAAAATTGTCTAGTTCCAATCCCCCTGCCATAGACAGAAACACCTCCCACTAGATCAGGGTGATCAAAGCCCCATCCCGCCTGGGCTTGAACACTTCCAAGGATGGGGCATCCACTATTTCCCCGAGCAACCTCTTCCAGTACCTCATACTAAAGTATTTCTTCTTAATAGCTAATTAAAATCTACTCTCGTTCCATTTGAAGTCAATCCCCCTTGTCCTATCACTACATACCCTTGGAAAAAGTCCCTCTTCCACTTTCTTGTAGGCCCCCGTTAGGTACTGAAAGGCTGCGATAAGGTTTACTTGAAACCTTCTTTTCTCCAGTCTGAACAATCTTAACTCTCTCAGCCTGTCTTCATAGGAGAGCTCACTGGAGCATCTCTTGCTTGGACACCTTATGTGTTCAGTGGAGAAAGCCCTTTTTGAAGTAACGGCCGGAGAAGAATCTCACTTAAAGGTCCAGCAACCACAGGGGTAAGAGAGAGCTTTACTAAAGTAATGTCTCTGCCTTTCCATGGTTCTTTCTAAGGACCAACTATTCCGTAGGTTTGTACAGGAGAAGGATGTTAACTTTTTTAACTCAAATATCTAGAGCACTCACCTTCATTGTGAAAGATTCAGTTTCCAGTCTGTTTCCCTGAATATTTAACGATCTAAATAAAGGTGTGTCTGACAACAATGGAATATGGGGATCATGTTGAGTCAGGGGCAGTGTAACCTCAGTTCTAATGCAGAAAGTACAGTGAAATACCACTTTTCTTGATGACCAGCCCAAATGAAAGTAATGGAAGACAGATTCAAAAGGAATTAGAACAAGTATATAAGTTCTCTACCAATAATTATGAGACTATACTGAAAATTCAACTTAAATAAAAATACCACACACACACACACCAAATATTGTGAGATTTATGATAAAATCTGGAGAGCTGGTAAGACTGGTTGCAGCACCTGTGAAAGGTTAGTTAGCACATACAGGTATTTTACAGAAACTTGTAGACACACTACTGACATACAATATTTGTATATAAAACAGACAACATGCACTGCTGCAGGCACACTACAGGTGGTAGGTATTACAGCTATAGTTAATGTTTATCATGTAAATAAGAAATTGTCCCATTTCTAATTAAACATTCTAATAAATGAAAATAACCACTGAGAAAAATAAGCTACTCCATTAGATGGCTACTAATTTTTTTGTTTACTGCCAGGTATCTATGGCTTTCTGCAGTTAAGAAATATGAAGAATTTTTAGCTCAGTATTTCTAATCTATGAAAATGTTAGCCATCTTTTAACTGCAATTGTTTGATTTTCCTGTGTTTTGTCCAATAATGCATAATTTTATGAAATATAGGTATAGAAAGCCATTTGCAAAAATTGTGTCTACCAAATATTGCAAAATATGTTTCAGATTAATCAGAATTTATCAGTTGACTCAAAGTGTTTTATGTTCATTTAAATTAGAAAACTTAGAAGAACTGTCTAATATAACTCACTTTATTGTACAAAGACATAAAGAACAATGATTTACCTCACAAGACACCTTGCACGTTTATCTTTCTGCAAAACTTTTTCTGGGAAAGACAGTGATTTGACTGAGCTAGTTTAAAGGGTAACACAGAAAAACATGCATTAACACTACCATTGCTGTAGATAGCCTGCAGGTAAACTGAGGTCTTCCATTCCCAGTTTCATTTGATATCTTTAACTCTCAACGCCGAGGGTAGGATTTTCCAACACTAAGTTCTAGCATTGAAATGATCAAAGCTGTAGTAGTGTTTAGTGTTGTAAATCTCAATCTTGTCAACGTAGTATGCTTCTGTGGCAGTTCTATATCCAATATTATAAGAAATCAAGATTTTGATTATTTGCCTCATAATTTGTACTGTCTTTTCGTAAAACAAAAAGGCTTTGGCTGAGCAAATACTGTATGGATAGCAAATATCAAAACAAGTGAGAAATACTTTAGTTTGCTTTTATCTTTTGTATCTTCAAGCCTAGATTCATCCAATACTAAATGTTAATGGAACATGAATATTAGAAAAGGGATGGAATATGACAGTGCATATGGAAAATATTGGGTTTCCTTTTCTATCTGAACTTTGTTTCAACTTAATTCTGACTAGAGTGTTTTAAAGAGTTAGAGCTGAACAGTTTAAAAAGTGGCAGACTTTATATATTGAGTGTCAGAAGTAATCTTATATAGTTCAAAAAATTTCACAGCTGTTTATGCTTTTGTTTTAATTGTACAGTGGTGTACACAGAATTTGATTTATGAGTCAGGATTTTTTTATTAAATGCTTCTATTAGCAATTCTTCAATTTTGTATATAGGAAGCTCTTTTAAAATGACTAACATCTTTAAAGTGATTTGGTATTCCTTAAAACTTTTGGTGACTTCCAGCTTTACAATTTTATTCATATAAAATAAAATTATATTAAACCGTTTCTGATTTTAAGGGCTTTCAATTTGGGGGCAGCCCATTTTTGCTAATTTGGGAGCTCAGCTTGACTTCACAGGTTTTCTTAATTTTCAGAACCTCTACTAACCCAATGAGTATTTGGGAATGTCTAAGAGTTCTAAAAACATACCACTAAAGTCTTAAACAGGTTAAAAGGGAAAGAAAAAAAAAAAAAAAACCAAAAAAAAGCAAACAAACAAATGAAAAAAAAAAATAGAGCAAACAACGAAAACACAAACCCTAACTCTACACAAAAAAAAAATTTAAAAAGGGGAAAAGTATCACACCAAAACCTTATCAGTAATTGGAAATATGAAAATTAGAGGCTTCTATTAAATCTCTGTACTGTAGTAGATTCTATATGCTGAGTGATAAATCATAAAAAATGAGTTCTGTATTCTACCTTATTCCTTGAGAAATATAATATTTCTTTAAAATCAGCAATGCAAAAATCCACACAATAGGAGGTATGTGGGCTTTGGGTGTCACACAGGTCTCTGCCCTTCATATTTCTGAATATGCAAGAAAAGATGCATCAAATTCTTTACGGAATTTTTAAAATTACTAAATTTTGGGGCA
The DNA here is from genome assembly GCA_013397795.1 of Orthonyx spaldingii. NCBI lineage: Eukaryota > Metazoa > Chordata > Aves > Passeriformes > Orthonychidae > Orthonyx > Orthonyx spaldingii. The sequence goes on along the minus strand of VZTJ01006430.1, from coordinate 167,095 downwards.
ATACCTGTACAACAAAGAAGCAATAATTAAACTGCAGGAGCTTTGCAGACTGTGAAAACACTATTTGACAAAATCTGATCAAATTTGTCGAAGAAAAGGATGAGGGGTGACCTCATCACAGTCTTCAACTTCCTCAAGAGGGGTAGAGGAGAATATGATAGTGATCTCTCATTAGTGACCAGCATCAGTACACAAGGAAATGGAATGAAGCTGCATCAGGGGAAGTTCAGATTAGTAAAAGGTTCTTCACACAGAGGACATGGGCACTGGAACAGGCTGCCCTGAGAAGTGATCATGGCACCAAGTTTGCCAGAGCTCCTGGAAGCATCTGGACAGCTCTTCGTCACATGGTTTATAGTTAGGGACTAGAACTCAATGATCCTTATGGGTACCTTCCAACTCAAGTTATTCTATGGCAGACTGTGACTACTTCTGCAGACTTTTACATTGTCTTTTTTTTAATGTAACTCAAGGACTTCATAGAAGAGCTATCTGAAAAAAATAAAATTATATGTTTCACTATGAAATAAGAATTTATGGTATGTTATTACTTTTCTGTTTTATGAGTGATCTCTGTTATTAAATATATAAATCTTTATGTATTTACAACTTTACCATGACTACTTAAACCTACCCTATTATATAACATTTAACTTTGCTTGTAGGAAAAATATAAAAATAAACTGTGTGCTAAAGCATATTTTCATGATATATTGGGATTTTTTGACTTTCATTGTCTTAACAACATTTGGTATGTGTTACAGCTCTGAGAAGCTTCCTAAACATGGAAAACAGCTTTGATTATTTTAAATCACGAGAAGGAACAGTTTCATTACATTAGCAGTATAGTACAACTCTGTAATGCTCTATATCTACAGACAAATGCAACTATGCTATATTTGATAAATGAAGTCACAGTAATTGGTTTCAGGATCTTATTCTGGCTAAAGCACACTCAGTAACATTTTTGGATATGAAATTGCATATATCAAAATGTCAAATTTGTTACAGTTCCATATAGAATGCATACTGATTACTGCTACTTTATAAATATAGGTGGCCTAATAAAATCAAAAGTCACATTAAATTACTGCAGGTTGTGAATTTTGTCAAAGTGCAATAAAAATAAATAAATAAAAGGGTAAACATATAGCATAAAAATTACTGACCTATTAGCTTTTCTGTATGAAGAATGAGAAAAATATTTTCTAAATATGGAAGATTTCAGGAACTGTGTGACTGAGATCTATTAAACCTTTTTACTTTCAAGTCTAGAAATAAAACTAGGTTTATCTTTAGCAATATCTATGGGGTTAGATTTTTCTGAAAACAGTTGTTTGAGATCTCAGTCTTGCTGCCCATTGTACCCATTGGTGCATATTTTGTCAAGAAAAAAGACAAACTACTTGTATTACTAATTATGCAATATAGATTTAAAATGAAACAAAAAAAATAGGTAAAACTTCATTATTATTTTTTAAGAGGATTGTGTGTAAAAGTAAAAGCTTTCTCTTCCCAAAAACCTCAGCACATTTTTCACGCCATTACCATTTGTTTATAAAATTAAACCAGTCTTGTGTTATTTTAGAATGCCTGGAACATACAACTGCTTCTGAGTTTTGACATAATGATCTTTATCCCAATTCTATGCAAATGGCCACTGAAAAAAAAAAATAGTGGGAAAACAAAATAATCAGCAATATTTTGCATCATTTTTGCTGGTGTAACTTTTGGACTTAGATTAATGGGGTTGAATTTGAGATTTGGTGGGCTAAACTCCACTTCTGGAGTGCAGCTACCAATGGCTACAGTCTGTTCAGAAGAGACAGGGGAGGAAGGAGAGCTGTACGGGCTGTCCTCTACAATAAGAGCTGGATTGAGCATGAAGAGTTGTCTCTGAAAAAGAGCCATGAGCAGGAAAAAACCTGTGGGTAAGAATCAGAGACTAAGGTAAGAAAGAGAACCTAATGGTTGATGTCTACTACAGGTCACCCGATGTAGGGGAGCCTATAGATGAAGCCTTCTTGCTCCCGCTTCAGAAGGCATCGAGCTCACTGGCTCTTGTCCTTCTGGGGCACTTCAACCACACCAACATCTGATGGGAAAGTAGCACAGCGAGCTGCAGGCAGTCCAGGACAGTCCTGCAGTGCATGGAGAATAACTTCTTGAGCCAGAGAATAGACAGACCTGCCAGAGGGGAGGCGATACTGGGTTTAATGTCACTACTTAAGTGAGCTAAATGGGGATGTCAAGATGAGAGGCAGTCTGGAATGCAGTGATCATGCACTGATGGAGTTTGTAGTCCTGAGGGACATGGGTGTGGCAATGGGTAAATTAGGCCCCTGAAATTTATGAAAGGAAACTTCCAAACCTTTAAGGAGATAGTAGGATCCCCTGGGAGACTACCCTCAGGAAAAAGGGAGTGCAATAAGGTTGGAAGATGTTTAAGGAAGTCCATGGAGTGCAAGAGCTGGCAATCCCAAGGAGCAAGAAATCAGGCAAGGAATGCAAGAGACCGGTGCGGATCTATATGGACCTGATGGTCAAATTAAAGGGAAAGAAGAAAATGCACAGACAGTGGAAACAAGGACAGGTAACCTGGGAAGAGAACAGAGAAGCAGTTTTATTGTGTAGGGATGAAGTGAGAAGGCCAAGGCAAAACTGGAACTGCACCTGGAAGGGTTGCAAATAATAAAAAGAAGGGTTTCTCTATATATGTTAACAACTTTCTTGCCTCAATCTTCAATGACAATCTCCCTTCCCACACCTTTCACGTGGCTGGACAGCAGGATGGACTGGGGGAGGAAAATGCTTCCCACTGTGTCTTGGATTTGCCCAGTAAGGGTCAGTCTGGAAAGTGACTTATGCTGCAGGAAGTAGTACACCTTGCTTCCTGAGAGACAGAGCCAGTGACCAGCTAGTTTTGAGTATTGATAAGTATACAATCTAATTAAAATTTGTTCCGCTTCCAGGAAAAAACCCCATATTTAAGAGAGAGACACCTAAGAAAAAAACCCTCTTTCTTGTTCTGCTGCTGCCAGAGAAGCAGGTCCTTTGCTTCTCTCCGGTAAGACTGGGCCCTTGCCCTCCCCCCCTCCACCTCCAGAGGGAGGGGGGTTTGGAGCGGCAATGCAGCTGAGCATGGGGAGGACCCGGCCTGAGCTCTCCGGCTCGGATGCAGTTCGGCAAACATTACATTCCAACCACAGTGGGCAGGGGTCAGGGCAGCTCCATCCAACTCAGGCTGGGCCCTGGGCCGGCTTTGCAGAGCAAGGCTAATGAGACTCTTGACTGCTTCTGCAGCCTGGTTCAGACTTTTTAAACAACCTGGCAAAGATCATGAGACTGTCGCAGAGGCCCGAGAAAGAGATTAACCCTTTCATTGCCCAGATGAAACTTGAAGACACCTATTCTCCCCTGCACAGACAGAGAAAGAGTGAGGACATCTACAGAAACACAGCATAGAGACTCAGAAAGTCAGTGAGAAAAGCAGAGCCGATGCCTAGAGGGAGGAGTATGAGGAGTGCTTCAGTGTGAAAGTTGAAAATTCTTCTGTGAAACCATGGTTGGGACTAAGCTAAAATATTCCCTGTAATATATGAAGAAATGGTCCAAAGGGGCGATGTGATGTTCTAACTGCAGCCAGTGCAGCCAGTGAACCAAGGCACTTGTGTAGAAATAAGTAGATACTGATGCAATTGCGGCCTGATGGGAAGTTTGCACAAAGACAGAGAAGAAGCTGTGATCCAGATCCCTTGCCCCGGGGAATGGTCAAAGAGAACTTATGTTGCCAGTCATGGAAGAAAGGAATTTCTTTGTTGCTGTAGTAGAACCACTTATCCTTAGAAGAGTACCCCATGAACCATCATAACCTGCTGTGGGAAGGCTACTATTGTGGAAGGAATTTTCCACAACAAGCAGTTTTGGTTTTTTTTTCTCCTAGGCAGCTGCTAGTTGTGAGGCTAAAAACCACAAGAACTGTATTTCTTGTGGAAAAGTCAACATGGTAAAACAGGAAAAAACTTCTCTCCCTAAATGAACTGAGAAAAGACTAATTTAGAAGTGGTAAACTTACTGAAAGTCAAAGTGTTACTTTTTGTATTGTCATTGGGAAAGAAATAGGTGGGAGTATCAGAAGTGTACTGAAGGTTTTGTTCTGGTTCTGAATTGTTTTCCTTCTTGTTAGGTCTGTTAATAAATTTTCTTTATATTCTTTAAAATTTGAGCCTGCTTTACCTACTCCTAATGCTTATCTCACAGCAAAATTGAATAAAATCTGGAAGGTGTGCTGGCGTTTAGCCAGAAACTCAAGTGTGAGAACTCAAACCATTACACACTGTAAGAAAAGATGGGGTGCATGACCATCTGAGGAACTTGAATGTGCACAGGTCTGCAGGACCTGATATGATGTACCTCAGAGTCCTGAGGGAATTGGCTGATATAGTTGCCAAGCCACTCTCCATGATATTGGAATAGTCATGGCAGTCAGGTGAAGTTCCAGATGACTAGAAAAAGGGAAACATTGTATCCATCTTTAAAAAGGACAGAAATCAGGACTCAGGGATCTACCGACCTGTCAGCCTCACCTCTATGCTTGGGAAGATCATGGAACAGACACTCCTAACAAGCTATACTGAGGCCCAAGGAGGACAGGGAGGCAATTTGAGACAGCCAGCATGACCTCATCAAGGTCAAATCCTTCCTAACCAAACCAGTGACCTTCTATGATGGAGTGACTATATCAGAGGACAAAGGAAGGGCTACAGATGTGGACTTCTGTAAAGCCTTTGACATTGTGGCTCACAACATCCTTCTGTCTAAATTGCAGGGAGATGGATTAGATGGTGGACTGTTAGATGGATAAGAAATTGGCTGGATGGTCACATCCAGAGGGTAATGGTCAATGGCTCACAGTGCCAACGGACATCAGAAGTGGCAAGTGGTGTCCCTCAGGGGTCTATATCAGGATCAATGTTATTTAATATTATGCATATTATTTAATTCAATTTTTAATATTAATCATATACACTAGAGAATTCACAGAATCACAGAATCACAGAACTGGAATTCTGTGGAAAAGACCTTTGAGATCATCGAGTCCAACCTATGACCTAAACTCATCAACTAAACCATGGCACGGAGTGCCACGTCCAGTCTTTTTTTAAACACGTCCAGTTTTTTAAACTCTACCACCTCTCTGGGCAAACAATTCCAGTGTGCAATTGCTCTTTCAGTGAAGAATTCTTTCCTGATGTCTAACCTAATCTTCCCTTTGTGCAGCTTAAGACTGCACAGTCTCTGCTTCAGTCAGTTGTTGCCTGGGAGAAGAGACCGACCCCCACCTGACTACAACCTCCTTTAAGGTAGTAGTAGAGAGTGATAAAGTCACACCTGAGCCTCCTTTTCTCCAGGCTAAACAGCCCCAGCTCCCTCAGCAGTTCTTCATAGGGCTTGTGTTCCAAGCCCTTCACCAGCCTTGTTGCCTCCTCTGGACACGTACAAGTGTCTTAACGTCCTTCCTAAATTGAGGGGCCCAGAACAGTACTCGAGCTGTGGCCTCACCAGTTCTTCAGGGGAAGAAGTACATAGTAGCCTTTGCTACTATTAGAGCCTTAGCTGGAATTCAGATCAGCAAGCTCACATTTTTTTCAATTTCATCAATTTCTTTTTCAGTACTGAAACTTGTAACACTGATCAGTTTAATACAATCATCTGTGTATTTTGTCGTGTGGCGGAGATTAAAAATGACCAGTCAACTATTTTGTTTCCATCTGACCTTGCTACACTGTTCACGGAATGGTGTCACGTACATTCTGCGGATTCACAGTGACTCACAGCATTGCCTACCATTCAATGTTCGGTCTTTTACTGAAGCTAAGCGTAAACTACACCCAAAATATATGGATACTTGCTTATAAAAACATTTTCACATTTATGTGCAGTTTTATTAAATGTATAGTCTAAGTACCAGCTTGTAGCACTAAGGCACCAGAATGAACAAAATGTAAAATATGGCATGCATAGCTAAATTCTAGGCCTTATTTATCACCTTTCATAATACAGAGCCTAGAAGCCAAGTCCAAGACTTTGTTTTACTGTATATTGGCTCTTCCCTTCCAAATACTATTACTTTGCTGCTCTTATGATCTGGTCAGAAGCAGACATATCTTATCCTACAGTCAGATAAAATGGTGACACATCCCTTTTTTAATCTTGCAAAAGCATCTCATTGTTTATCCTTTCTTCCTTTATTTATTTCGCTTATCTTTCTTCAGTTAATTTGTTATAAAAGAAGAAAAGGTTTCATCATTAAATTACTGCTGACAATTCAGTAAGCCAACATATGTTGGTAGCTCTTGTTACAACATATTCATGTATCTGCACTATTGAGTGAAATTTGTTGTATTTATGGATTTAAATACACTTATTGTTCATAAGAATACTTTTACCTCTTTTACCTGCTGCCAATACTTTTACTTTTACCTGTACTTGAAGGGTGGGCAGATGCAGAGTCAACTCTTGGTATGTGACTGGCAGCTGTTCTCATTTCTAATGAAAAACTGCAGATCACAGGTAATAGAATATGCAAAATATCTTGATCTAAATGAAAAGCAAAAGATGAAGGAAGCTAAATGAGAAGCTAGCATGCAATGCTCCTTTTATTGCCTGATTCGTTCCTTTCAGGAAGGAGAGTGACTAAGCTCCTAGTCACTTTTTTATTCTGAGTATACTCATTTAGTTACCATGTACTGCTCAAAGACAAAATATAGGTTTTTCTTAACATTTCAGTGTCCTTTGGTTTGACATCACTGTGTTAATCTGTGATCAGCCCTACTCCCAAATGCATGCAGTATTAAAAACTAAGAAAGTAAAGTAAATTGGACCCTCTGGTGTTCACCTTAAGTAATCCACTAATGGATAAGGAGTGGGTTGATGAGGCTAGTCTACTGAAACTCAGATTTTGTTGTTTGTTGCAGTTGTAGGGACTTATCCTCTGATTGTCAACATTTATAATAATCTCAACTCTGTATTAGGAAGAACTATCATAGCATTAAATGGATATTGGTTAAAGTTTGCTTCTGGTTTAGCTACATTTTTAAGTAATATTTTTATTGCCAAAATAAAAACAAGAATAGGCAGCAGACAGACACATGCAGTGTAGACTTGACAATGCAGTCAAAATACAAACTCTAAATTTTTTTATTCAATTCACTAATCTGTGTTCAGGAGACTGTCTAAACAAGAGGATGCCATTTTCTTAACATTTAAAAAAATCTCAAAAAAATCCATGTTCCATTTTCTTACTCAGATACAGAAGGATTATGATTTTTCATTGTACAAACTATTCTTAGTTAAAATATTTTAAGCAAAATGTCAGTTGATGGGATTAGATATATCTATTTATTTTAAATCATCTAGATGGTGATAATCTCTTATAGGGAAACTTCAGGAAAAAATCATAGGGATTAGGAAACAACTAGTCACAAGGACAGAAAATTGAAAAATAAGATCAGTGTGAAAATGTAAAAGAAAGAAAAAATACCCAGAAAGGAATATTATGTAGAAAGAAAAATATTGGAAAATACATAATACCAGAAGAATATATAAATCATATATATCTTTATATATGAATATATAAAATCATCCCATTACAAAAGAAACAGGATCGCTTAATTCTATATAGGACTGATAAATTACACACAAAACTTGCATTTATTTATGTGTACTAAAGTGACTGGAACCATAACAGCAAAATATCACTTTATATATTGTTGTATTTTCTATAGACATGGCTTAAAAATACTGAATTTGTGTAAATAAATTAGTCAGTCATCCAGTCCAGAATTGTGAGAGCAAAAATTGATTTGGTCTTTTGAGGCACTTTGTGTTTTAGCCTGAAAGTTTTAAAGCACACCTCCAGGCACACTCAGAACTACATTGGTTTTGAAAGGGCTAGGTATGTATGAGCTAAGTGTCTAGCTGCACCTTATCAGTTTCTGGAAATCAGGTGTTGTTCTGCCTACAAGGAGAAGGGAAGCATTCACTCCACTATGGGTGAGAAAGATTCAGTTCTTGGTCAGAGAGTTTTAAACACCTTGTCTTCATTCCCCAATGATGACACACGAGCACCATGTCTAGTCTACTTCTAGAAACTTTGTCTCTTGTTAAAGTTTGGACTTTGTTTACAGGAGGTCAAGCTATTTGGGCAAGAGAAAGAGCACACAAAACATGGTTCCATATGAGTCATTAAAACATTTGACTATATAACAGAGGCACGAATGGAAGTGAAAGGGGATCTTATTCCATGTTATCTTAGTATTTTATCCCACAACTGTGGGATACACAAATAAAAATAGACATGGGAACAGGAATCATAATCTGAGATGTTCCCTTCCCACATGGAAGTGCAGAGCTGCTCATAAATATTATTGCTTTGGCATTTCGTAATAACTTTAACATGAAGAAAGAACTTGGCAAACTCAGTGAGCTAGATTTGGATGTCATTTATCTGAAGGCTAATCCAAGCCCATCTCCTGCTTCAAAACAATTTATAGTAGTAAATTAAATAAGCTTAATAACTAACATAATCAGATCAAATTCAATGACCTAGTTTTTTCTTTATACTAATAATATCTTGAGGACTAGCACTTTGAATGTATTTTATCAGGGAAGAGTCTGATATATTAATGAATCAGAGGAGAACCTATGTCTCCAGCTCAGATAAAGACCAAATAAATTTTTCATTTGTGTTTGTCATGCACAGCATAAATTCTGAATGTACATCTCAGGGTGCTGCAGAAATATTAGGAGGTGCTGAGGTATCATGGCCAGTTTATCTAAACTTAAGTGTACACAGTTTGAAAATAATTAATCTGTAAAATATTCTTTTTTCTTTTCTTTTACATCCCCAAAGGATGAGAACAAAACAGCTGAGATGTAAAAGAGGATTAGCAAACTATTCTGTTACCTTTATCTACTTAACCGTGCTGGGTGGTCTGCCCCCAGAATCTGTCTGCTCGCTATCCAGCTGGCAAGTACAAACCACTGTCTGTTGAAACCACAGCACAGCTGTATGAATGCCATGAAGGATTCTTTTTCTGCCCATATACAAGTTTCTTAAGCTACACTGAGCTAGAAGGAAGCTACATTAGACATATGACAGATAAGATCTGAGTTAATGTTTCACATTTACTAACATCACTTTTTTTCCAAAATCAATAAATGGGAGTGAAATAATGTAACAAATACAAGAGCCAGAGAGCTGTTCTGATGATTATACTTGTACTTTAGCTGTGGTTTAGAGGAACTTGTAACAGTGCCTGAAAGTAAAAAGCCAAATTCCTTCACACTTAACTTTCACAGCAGTCTAAGTAATTGCATTGAAAACTAACATGGACTGTTCATATACTCAGTTTAGTTTCATCCTTTGGGATTCCAGTGCACTGAGGTCCCCAGGAGAGAAAAAATTTTCAAAGAGGAATTGCAAGTCATATACACACACACTACTTTACTGGTGTCCAGAAAACACCCAGCAGAGCTGAAAAATTAAGAGCATGATACTCATCCAGAAATGGCGAAGCACCTGTGGAATGTATATATTATGCAGATTTCTTGGGAACAAATGCATGAGAAAGAGCAATTAAACAAGACATACAATTTTCTTTAACTTACTGGTTTTTTCTGTCACTGGGTATGAACTGAAGGCAGTCTTTCTGCTATGATAAATAGCTTTACTCTCTGCTCTGTTTGAAGTCAGGAAGTTATAATTCAGAATTTAGCATTAATAATTATGCATTTTAGAGCTTTATTTTTCATTTTAAAGTGCATTCAACATTAATAATGTCAGAGTGTACACTGATTATTTGTTTAGCCAATTTCTACTGCTTCAAAGGACAAGATCAGTTCCAATTCCATAACTCTATCTTACTTGGAAAATAATACAGAAGGGTAATCTTCAAACAGACATTCATTTAATGCAAAATTATATCCTTTAAGAGCAAACACATAAGTATTCTCTTTTTATTAGGACCACTTCAGTTACCAAAAATATACTCAGGTCTGCTGGTACTTTCATTAACAACATGTTCTTAAAAGAAATAGCTAAAAGAGATTTATTTAACTAAAAAAGAGTTATATTGCTAAGCCTGATGAAGAGCTGAACATCTGTCATGTCTGTAAAATAAGAAATCCAGTGTTGAATTTGGAAATTACACTTTATATGTTACTATAGAAAAAATAAGTAATTAATTAACACATAAAAGTTTATTTTTAGAAAAATTGTTCTGGAAACCTAAAATGAAAAAGAGAGATACAAAATAAAAACTAAAGAAGAATGGCACAAGAAGTATTATGAATACTTCTGGTTTATGCCACATGTAGAATTACATCAACCAAAGATGACTGCTTTCTTTATCCCTTGAATATTTTCTCTTTTCAGATGCAACATTTGTTCTTTTACTCTTATTCCAAATATGACTGCCTTATTTTTTTCCTTTTTCTTCTTTTTTTGTTAGAAAACTCGGTGTATGAGGTGTTGTCTTCACATTTGATATCAGCAAATAGAAACATGGTTTATTCCACAGGCTGTAAATTCAGATAGAAAAATTAGGCATCTATTTTACAACGAAACCCTTTTGTAGGGCAGATTTTCCATCTGTTTATGATGGAAATCCTTTCATAAGGAGGATTTACCAGATGACCTCTAAGATCCCTTCCAGCCAAAACCTATGATTCTAGGATAAAGAAATCCTTTCATAAGTGCTGTAAAGAAAGTATTTTTCAGGAATTATAACATTAATAGTTTAAAGGAAACATATTAAGGGGGAAACTCCCATTGACCCTCCTTATGAAATTAAAAACCTACCCACAATTATTTAGTATTTTACTTTCATAGAGACCTGTCACAACCATGGGAGGTTGTTCTCACCATGAAGTTACAAGCTAATCTGAGGAAACTATGAAGGACTGTACACTGGGTGCTCTTGTTCTATGGTAAAAATACAAACTCATTGAAGTAAAGCTCGAAGATAAGACTAAGAAAGTAGAAACCAGTGTCCTAGTGCTAGACCCTCAGCTGCGTGGGCAGAACCCTTGTTCTCTGGAAATTCTCTCTACTTCATCGCACAATTACTGAGCACATATTACTGACCCAGTCCTGGGAAGAGACACTGCAATTTGCCTGTGGTTACAGCAGTCAAAGATGAAGAATCTTATATCCCAGCCCAGCAGTTTTTTATCCATTTTACCCAAGACAGTCACATGTTAACACTTGGTGGTTTAGGCACTCCAGTGGTTTGTGGGAGTCAGAATTTCAAGGCTCTGCAAAAAAGTAAAAATACTTGAATCCCAGTTTGTCTTTACAGCTAAATTCTTTCATCACTGATCTATGCTGGCATAAGAGAAACCCATACAGATGGCTTAGAAGATCTTAAAGCAAGTAAATGAATCAGAGGAAAAAAAGGAAAGGCAAACACTTATTCTGAGAATCCTTCTCACAGTTTTGGGATTTCGTCTAACTCCAGAGCTTAAGGGTGTAGGAAGGCAGCAACAGTGTAATGACTTTCAATATATCCACCAATAGGAGTGTAAATGCTTGAAAGATTAGATTCAGCTGAGTTGTTTTGAGGCTATCAGTGACACTTAAATGATAGATGAGTACTTAAAGAAAGGAGATAAACAACTACATATCTTTGAAAAATCTTAGCAGTGGTTGGTAGATATAACTATTTATCATAAAATAATTCTAGAAATGCCTACTGGGTTAACAAAATAGCCTTCGAGCAAGAGATGTTCCTTACTCTACAATTACAAATGTTCATATGAGGCCTCTATCTCTTCTTTCACAAGAATATTCTACTTCTTTTTATCTGTAAGCACAAGAATCTTGGCAGTTAATTTTACTTCTCAATTTAATGATAAGAACCTATTTTTCATCTACCACACCTAATTTCAAGCCTTTTAACTGCCAACTCATCAAAAAGACGAAACAGGAGATGGCTGAATTTTTATTAACACACTAACTCATGTTATACAAGAAGTGAAACACAATGACTTTAACTGGATAAAACTTGGGTCAACATTATATAGTCCTGAAAGCCTTATTTTCTCATGCATATGAGCTGAAAATGTTCATCTAGAAAACCACAGAACTGTAGAATATCCTGAGTTGGAAAGAACCCACAAAGACTATTGAGCCCAACTCCTGGCCCTGCACAGGAAAGTTCCAAGAATTGCACCATGCACCTGAGAGCATCATCCAGACACCTAGGACAACATTTCACAGTGACTTCTGATATTGCTAGATTGGAAAATGAGAAAGTGTTACAACTAACTAAAAAGAAGTTACTAATCTTCCTTTTTTTTTCTATAAGGCGGAAAAAGTGTTAGACCAAAGGCTACTTATGTCGTGGTAACTAGTTATCAATCTGTAGAATCTATCAGAAAATGGTTTTTTTCTAGAACTATAAATAGTAATATTTAATTTAATGGCATCAATAGGAAAACTAGAATAACACACAAAGATTAAGAAAATTTGATTTTGTCTAATGTTTATTACATCAGATTACAATAATTTATCATCACCGCTACATCCATATTCATATATCTCCTTCATGTGAGAAGATGAAAGCTTATTAATAATTTTGAAAAACATACCAACAAAAAAAAAAAAAAANGGAACCAAAAAAAAAAAAAAAAAAAAGAAGCCAGGAAAAGCAAAACATAACTAAAGAAAATGACCCCAATGGATGTTGATATAATAAGGATATTTCAGAAAGTATCCTTCTGACCTTACTGGTACACCAACATGGACTATATTGAATGAGGATCAGGTCTGGCTAAAGAAATAACCTGACTGCAATTTTCTGCAACCTATTAGCTGGTATTAATGCAGTGAAGGCCATGAAAATTGAAACATGGTTCATTAACTGTGTGTGGGTTTTTGACAAGCAACTCTGATATCTGTGTTCTCTCCAATGACCAAGAATAATCTGCACTGCAGCAACCTGCTGATGTGTTTCAGTGCATAGCCTATTGACCACCTGCTGCTTAATATGCTACAGATGATACTTTAACAATCCACAAGAAGCTATGAATAGACAGGAAAGAAAAGCCTCTCATCCCAGTTTCAATCCTCATTACCGAAAAATCAGCAAGTTATTTGACTGAAGAAGTTCAGGATGACTTAGTCCATAAACCAAGTACTTTTTCCCCTCCTGAACTTCAGAATGAAACCTTTGTTTGCAAATAATAAACAACTAAGTGAATTAAAGTGTTACTACTAAGAACATAAGTTAGTTTGCTGGAGGAGATATTAAGGTTACTGAGAAGTGTGAGGCTTTCAATGAAATGCACTGTGGGAGGCCAAGAGGTGGTGGTTATATATTGAGAGAGAGGAAGTTCTGGCTTCATGAAAGGAAAAGATATCATTTGTGAAGATATCAACATTGCAGGAAATATCTCAGTGAGGTTCTGGAGTCTGTTCTTAGAGGTTTTCAAGATCCAGTTGAACACAGTCCAGATTAGGGCTTAGTCTGAATTCAGAGTTTATCACCCTTTGAGTATGAAGATGGATTTCACAAATGCTCTTCCATTGCGAACCAATTCTACGAAGAAGTGAATAACAACCAAAGACTTCTGAAATTTTCGAATATTGTTTTTTACATGTATAATCTATATGTATAAGTGTATGATTTTGACTTTTTAAAAAGAAACAAGGAAGCATAGGCTCAATATGGGCTATCTGGCACCCATAAAAGGGATTAAATAATTATTTAGTCCTCTATTGCAAACAGAGAAAGACAGATTCCAACAGAGAATAATTCAGACATGAAAAGTTTTGTATGATGATCAAGTCCTGTGTTGTTATGAACTAGCCAGACACTTATCCTACTTCAGTTTTAAACAAAGACAATTCAGAAGACACATAATAAATTAGAAATGGGTAGGATGCTGATTAGCAATCATAAAGCAAGCACCAAGTATTTATCTATAAAATCCTTAATTTTAAAAAAAAGCATAACTGTGACAAAGCTGGAGAATTTAAATTTTACTGGACTGAATTTGTATCACTAGCAAATTTTTCATTCAACATGTCACCATAGTTCTAATCTTGTTCTCAAATTCTGGGAGTCTATATGTCTTTTTCCATGTAACAAGCTAATATTTGCCTGCAAAAAATTATTGCATTAATTGTTTTTTTCAGTTCCAAGGGCACTTAAAACAGTTATATAATGTAAATTTAACCCTGATTTCTCAGGCACCTTTGGCTCAAGGAACATATAATATGTATTTTTTAATCTTACATATTGCTAAAATTATTAAAAACATCTAAATGTAATATGGTGATACGTATGAATCAAAGACTTGTTGTCATCCCTCCAACTCCTATGAGCTTTCTAAATGATCCATTTTTTATACACTTTACATACATTTTTTGTATACTTATATATTATTTGCTAGCATGTTATATTTGAAACTAAGTATTTTGTGAAATGGAAAACATTTATCAGATTTTCAGAAATAAAAAGAAAAAAAAACTTCAACCAAGAAACCAACCAAACAACCAACCAACCAACCAACAAAAAAAAATCCACAACAAACTGAAAACAAAAAAATTCTTCATATGTGAATGATTATTTTCAAAATATTCAATAAGCTACTTTTACCATACAGCCTCAAACAGTTAAAAGGATCTCATGAATGTTCTAAACACTTTCTTACAAACCTGGCCATTTTCATGTAACCTTTTTTAACACCCGTTTCAAAACATAATACAGTTCCTTGTCTTACTTGATTAAAAAGTGCTTTAAAATGATATGACTCTACCCTTTTTCTTTTCAACTATAACTATTTCAAAATTGTTTCTATACTATGATACTTGATTATAATTTTTAGGAAGTCCTTGCTCACACATCATAATAAAAGGTGTCTATTATAATAAAGATATTCAAGACAGGTCTTTCATGGTGCCACATGGCGGCAAGATGAGAGGAAAGAGCTTTAAGATAAAAGATGTTCCAACGGGAAAACCTTTTACAACCAGCCTATTTCCCTGAAACTCACAGCTCTACTGTTCATCATCATTGGAACTTATATCCTACAATCAGATTTATCCTAATTATCAGCAGATTTATTACAGGAGAATTAACTGGCACATAAATAAAAACAAGGAGATG
Source organism: Orthonyx spaldingii (assembly GCA_013397795.1). Taxonomy (NCBI): domain Eukaryota; kingdom Metazoa; phylum Chordata; class Aves; order Passeriformes; family Orthonychidae; genus Orthonyx; species Orthonyx spaldingii. The sequence goes on along the minus strand of VZTJ01006430.1, from coordinate 151,919 downwards.
CAATGCAAGAATCCGTCTTTCATTTGTTTCCATATATAATCAAACTTAGAAGCAATTGAATATATTTCTCCAGTTCAGATCAGGTTTAATGTCAATAAACCTAAAGGGAAAATCATGCTTATTTTAAAATCTTCTATAGAAAAATATACTGTTGTATGTTATTTGTCAAAGAATTTAGAGATGTTTGTCTTGCATTTTCCTAGCATCTATCTTAAGTGCAATAAGTTTCCTCTGAATAATACACATTATTCTAATGTATTACACTCATTCAATAAAGATTAAGAGAAAAGACTATCTTGAAGTTCCTTTTCCTCTCTGGGCATCAACTAATATGTCTCTAACACTGGCTACACAGGAAAACATTCAAAAGAGAACTTGAAAACTGCTTCCCAGGTAAAGGCTTTTCTGATCACTTATTAGTTTGCATCACATTAATTTGAAAATCTCATTTTGAAGTTTTATGGCTACTACCAACTTAGTTTATAAGTCTTAGAAGCTTTGAGCTTGTGCAGCATTGCAATGATTTTCCACACTAGGACCACATGCTACAAACCAAAAACTCTGGAATATATCTTCAAATAACTACTACAGTTAGTTTATTATGTTTTAAAGAAGATAATTTAAAACATAGTTGAACTATGACCAAAATAACGACAAGCTTCATGAAGAGAAAAGTATTCTACTTCTAATTGTTATAATAATAAAGTTCCTAAATAAAGATTTGCAAAAATTGGTGTTAACATAGGAAGGTTTATTCCTATCAGATTTGTAACAACCTGGGGAGATAATGTATTTTACTGAGCATAACTGTAAGATTATTTTTTTCTTAAAATAAATTTTAGTGTCACCTGTGTAATAGTCTGAAGGATTAGAAGAAAAGTTAACAAATTCAGCACTGTAATTCTCCTCCTTATTATGTCATGAGTGTTGACAAAGTCTGAGAATTTTGTGTACAACTAACAAGTTGTTGCATACCTTTATTATTAACTGCCAAAACTCCAAAGAATTATGCTTTGACAGCACTTTGGAAAACTCATTTCCTTCTTTTAAGCAGCAAGCAAGTTTTAATTGATGCAGGTACAAAGTGCCTGCCTTCATCCCAAAGTATAGGGCCCTTGCATTACTATATACACCTCTGTTAAAGGAGAAATATTATGATATTGTTATATCTCTTTTAGGAAGTGCAGCTTAAGACTTCTTATTATACATTGTGCAAAGACTTGGATAATAAAGTTTCATCATGTATTAGAGCATTAAATATAGTTCAGGAAAATAACAGTGGAAAAAAACTTTGCATCTTATTCTGACAATCTTGCCAGACAAAATTATGTGAATGGGAGAAATGTAAAGCGTGTGTATTTCAGAGCACTGTGTATTCATGTAACATAGAAAATTTTTGTCTAATATGCATTTGATCACTTGACAAAATATATATATATATTTATTCACACACATGAAATATGTCACATCAAAGTTAAGAAAGAATAAAATTGGCTTGGTGGAGAGTAAAAGTAATTAGGTAGAAAGATAACACATGCATATATCTTTCTGAAGAAAAATATATGCTAGATACACCATGTGCAAGTTTCCCAAAAAGCTTAACTCATTTAAATGCAGGTGGCTTTTTGATGCCAAGGGCAAGGAGACCTTGAACAATCTGCTGAGTAATTGTGGGTCACCTAAGTTAGAGCTGCCTGGAGCCACATCAAAATAATTTTCTCCCAGGATCAACAGCAGAAAAAACAAACCAAAACAAAACTCCAAATCAAAAACCAAACGCATTTTCATCCCTGTCTGCATATGTGACAGGTTTTGTAAAACTCTTAGAGGATGCACTAGTACAAGTACGTTTGCAAAAGACAAATTTCTACCTCAATTTATCACAAACTATGGGGAAAATAAGAAAAAAAACCCATAGCAGTATATAAGCTAGAAACACCATGCAATAAATTAACTTGTTTATTAATCACTAGTTCAGAAAATCACATTAATAATGTAGATATCTTCAACAGTAAATAATAGGTCATTTCAGTAAATGGAGACAAATGTTGGGGGAAAAAAGTCTATCTTCATGTCTCTCTTCAAAAGCAAATAAAAATTGGCTACATTTACTGATGATATGAAATCTCTAATGGCTTTTAGCCTTAGAACAAGAGCTTAGTCAACATCTGGCATGGTATTCTACACTTGAAAGTCTTAGTCTTGACTGACTAGATTTAGGCATGAAGCCAAAAGAACTGGTGAATCATCCATCTAATATTGTTACATCAGAAGTTGGGGGAAGAGAGAAGCTGTTTGTTTAAAGCCACCTAAAAGTAACTGAACAAAATTGACATTTCCATTGTTAGCACAGTCATATTTTCATTAAAAGTTATAGTAACTGCATGCATCATATAACTAATGGAGTATGTTAAATGAGATGATATTTCAGTGAAGAGGTTTCTCCTGAAAACGGTGGAAATAATTTCTAGTCATAGAAAATGATGGCATAGTTTTATCTTCCTTTTATTTTTTTTTTTTTCCATGAAAATTCTACTATCAGAACTACTGTGGAATCTATTCAAGTCTTTTGAAAAAACCACAGTGAATACCCACAACAATGAAGACTTTCAGAGAGAACAGATACATATGGCTGGACAATTGATATAATTAAAATACCAATTGCTTAAAGGACACCTAAACATTGATAGTCATACAACAACAAAAACCGCAGTCAGATTGCTAGTATGACTACAAGCTTTTCAAACTTATTTTAGGGCAATTTTTAACTTAGCCCATATGTCTCACCCATGTTATTTCCTTCTGTAATGCAACCAACAGTCAAAACAAACAATGACAGAAGAGAAAGCTGCCTGCATATCCAAGTCTTTATTTTTCTTTTATGTAGGTTTCAGTATGAATTTGAGAGTATTTGAGTAAATTAAATATACAGCTACATAATTAGAATCTTGTTTATGCTATGGGTAGACCTGAACAAGTTGCATGTGAAACAGCAGTAACTTAATAGTCTGTTTCTCCAATGTAAGCAAGAACTTTCTGTCTGCATAAAAAACATTTATGTTACTGTACATCAGTAGTTGTCTTGCAATTTTCAGAATTCTTGCCTACTAGACATTAAATATTTTTCAACAGACATATCATGTGCTAAACGTATCATTGAGACCAGAAATTTATTTTATAAAAAATCTAGTGAGCATGCAAATACAGAAACTCACACAAAAACCTCTTAAGTAGATTTGGCCAGCTTGAGAGCCCAAGAAAGAAAAATTTATGTCTGAGAGTAATTTCTGTAAATAGAAAACAATCTACTAATATGAAATTATCTTGAAATATAACCACTTTATACTTCAGAGCAATACTAGGATTTATTTTTAAATTATACTCCTCTTAGTTTAATATAAGGAAACACTAAAAGGTGTTCATAGTATACTATCCACAAAAATTTGGTGTAGGTAACTAATTTATATTCCACAATGAGGAGCAGCTGCCCTCTGAAAGATATTGTAAGCAATTTGTGTATCACCTTGGTCATATCCTTACTACCGGGAAATACTAACAGGACCTGCAGCACCTTTGCTGATAGTTCTATTCTTAAAGTATCACAACCACCAGTGCACTTGTCCTTCCATGGGCAGTTTCATGTAAACATTTTCTTTTAATCATATGATAAAAGTAATTAAAAGTTAATTTGTTAAATTTTTGCCATGGAAACATTATTCCACAAAATAATAAAAAATATAAAGGTGCATTTTGATTTGGATTTTTAGCCAGGATGAATTTAAGTAATTGTTTTTCAAACTCGATAGTTGAATTTTCAGTTTAAAAACCATACGGACACCTACTTTGAAGTATGACTTGAATTATACATGTGCATATGTATCTACACTGAGAACAATTTCAAAAGTCAGCATATACCAGGATTCATTGCCTTAAACTACTTCTGATACCAAAGTGGGATGCCTTTTAGTAAATGCTGTCATCTAAAAGCAGAGCACTGCATATGCTGTTTGATCTGAATACGAAGATTTTATACACTAAGAGTGACTAGAAGGTTTCTCTACTGTTCTTTAACTGTATTAAGTCTTTTCAGACATTTTCATAGGAAAAACCCCTTCTTGTTATACTCGAAGATCCTGACTAAAAATGCTCAAATATGCTGTTTGAAGGAAAATGTAAATCTTTTAAACACATAAAACCACCCTCCCTGTGCTCTCCCTCCCTGTGACACATATTAAAGATGAGCTAAAATTGATAAAATAAAAAAGTAGATTAAAAGTAGATTATATAATAGAACTGTATTTCACTTCCTACTTTGAAATAAGAGGTGCTTTACAGAGATATCCTCAAAGAATGCAGGAAAATCAAATTCCTTTCAATTTCAGATGTAATCAACAATTTTTACCAAACTGTTTTCAATGCTTTCTGAAATACTTCTGTACAGTATTCATTTCGTTGGAGCATAATTTCAGAAATAACTATTTTATGAGCAGTCCTTCATTATGTCACAGAATGAAAATATTTAAGTGTTTAATAGAATCTTAGAATGGCCTAGGTTGCAAGAAGCCTTAGAAGCATCTACCTCCAACACCTCTGCCATGGGCAGGGGCATCTTTCACTAGACCCAGTTGTTCAGAGCTCCATCCAACCTGGCTTTGAACACTTCCAGGGATGGGGCATCCACAACTTCTCTGGGCAACCTGTTCCAGCGTCTCAACACTCTTGCAGAAAAGGGGTTTTTTTCCTAATATTTAATCTAAACCTTCTCTCTTTCAGTTTAAAACCATTACCTTTTGTACTGTCACTACATGCTCTTTTTTCTTCTACAAGAAAACTCCTATGCCTTTAAAAGTGTTGGTATTCTGTCAGTCTTGGTTGTCCAGAATGGGTTTTCAGTATGTATTTTTATGGGTTTAGAAGCACATCTGAACTATGTTTAAGAAAGATAAAACTACAAGTTATCCTGATACTTATTTTTTATGAACACAACATACTGAGTTATTGAAGCTTTTCATTTGAGGAACTTCAAAAAAAACCAATAATAATTTCATGTTTTTTATGTGGAATTTTTTGATCCTTTCTACACCCTTGTCAAATCTTGCATACTAAAATGATGAGCTTCTGAATGTGCAATTCAGAAATCAGGACTCCCACCACCTGTACAAGAAACCTACGTCACAGAATTACATTTCTTTTGTATGTTATTTCCTTCAAGTTAATCAATTTTGTATTACTTTCTGCATTGTGGCACACCTGCAGATACAGAAATATACTTCACCCAACACTACTGCCTCCCATAAAGGAAGAAAGGAAGCTTCAGGAAAGTTCAGTTAAAGTTTCTCTATTTCCTATGTAAAGACTCTAATAATCATTCAGTAAACAACATATTATTATAGTGATATAAAATATGGTCTTGGCTACCATCCTTTTCTTATTATTTTTAAATGATCTACTTTTATGAGGGAAAAAAGCCCCCAAACCAAAAGAAAACCACCAAAACACACCAAAAATGTACTTACAATAAGTACAAAACTTGCTGACTTTGTCATTCATTTTACCTTACTACTGTAACCTTAAAAAATTGAGGTACTGTAGGTGTGCCCAGAGTTTTATATTGGCTAGTTCTGGAGAACTCACTTAGCTCATGTATGGTATTTTGGGGTTTTTTTCCCTTTTTGTTGGGTTTTTTGTTGTTATTTAGGTTGTGTTTCTTTTATTTGTTTCTTTGTTTGTTTGCTTTGTTTTCCCTAATTAATTTATTTGCTTAAGGTTACCTTCACAAAATACAAAGCTCTGAGTTTGGATGTCTACTCTTGATGGTTGCCTGAAAAGAAAAATATGCAAGTAGCTCTTGTTCCTGAGTCTCTTATTTTTAGCTCCCATGCCACTGGCCTAGATTGTGTTGCTTCTTTTTAATGTCTTTTTATGTCTTTTTATTTGAGTATTTCCCATATCAAGTTTATTACAAGTAATGTTATTAATAATACCATTTTCAGAAAGACCTGTCTGAGTGTGGTACTGTTCCCCCTTATATGTCTTATATGACCTTTATTTTGATACAAAACTTGCATGATTTCTAGAGGTCTTATGCTGTCTGACTGAAATGAGAAGAGCCACTATTACTTCTCACCTTTTTCAGTAAGGGAGGAAACACAAAAGTGCAAGCCAACAAAATTTTTATCCTACTCATAGATGCTAGAAACCTGCAGGGAGTTTCAGGTTAATTACTGATGACTCACTGGGACAGCTGTGGCTGATTACTTCAACATTGGATATAAACAAGTAAGAAGAACAATATTCTCCTGCAAGCCCAGTGGTCTGGGTATAGGTACTGAGGGAATTAATTACAAAAACTAGTATTGAAACCAAGGGAAAAGAACAGAAAGGAATGCTGGCTCTACTTAGGTTGTATGGTTGAATCTGGCTTCCTCACAGCAGGTTTTGGCTCAGTCCTGCCTATTATTGTTGATTCTGTGGTCAGGTGAATGTTCTAGCTGGGAAAACAAACTCTTTTGCTGGCAGAAGTCAGGTGCAATTACAAACTTTCAGTAAAGTCATTTGCTTTTCCAAGTTAATAAACCTGCTTAGTTCTGCTAATAGTCTCTCTGAAATTGTTTGATTTTAGAAACTGGCAACCACAACCCTACTGCTTTCCTGAAACCATTTGTAAAGGAAAGTAGGATTATTCACTTATGTAGTAATCTCAGCTACAAGTTGGTGGTTGCTGTTGTCTCACAGTCCAGATTTAAAAAAATATATTTCTAATTTATTTATTTACTCAATAGAAACCCTTTTTCTATTGTATACATTCTTTCTGTATAAATATGTATCTAAATACATGCACATACATTTCCATGTTACACATGGAGCCATCTGCGTTAACAACTGAGCTAGAAGACTGTATGCGTAAATCTTCAGCCACAACCTTCTGAACTATTTTCCAAGACTGAATTTTGATATTAGCTGCCAAAAGAAAAACATAGGGAAAAAAAAGATGGCTTGATCTCACATGTCATAGATACAGGGAAAAATCATTTGTTTGGTGATTACAGATCCAGGAAGGCTTGAACAGCAAAACATTTTTTACTTAGAAATCTGGATTTTCTCATAGCCCTGGGACAGAAAAAACCTAAAGACATAAGGAAAAAAAAAGAATGAACAGACTGATATTTTTCATCTTCAAACTTGTAGTTCCTATCTTACAAGAGAGCTGTAGAAATTGGCTTTCTTTTTATGGTAATGGCTTTAAATTGGAACTCAAAAAATTTACATCAAATATACAATAAAGTTGTTTATGAGAGAATAGGAGTGCTGAGTGGGAGACCTCTTCCAGTCCCTACAGCCTCTATTTTATGAAAAAAATAAATCTCAAATATAACATTTTTTAAAAGGGTATTTGCATCTAAAGCACTTTTTATTGTTGTAGTTTCCTTCAGTAAAGCTATGCAGCATGAAATAAATGTTTCCTATCTTTTGAGAATGTTCTTATTCCAACATGATTTTAAGTATGTATTATATTGAAAATAAACACTATTCATGTTAGAATAAGTTTCATTGTTTGATGAGAAATTTATAAAAATCTGAGCTTTAGAAATATATTCTGAACCAGACATCCTTAACAAAGAGGTCTGGAAAACATACTATTATAATAAAAGAAAAGCCCAAAAAAACAATTTAGAGTTTAGATCTGGTTTCCTTTCCTCTTTATTCCTTTTCTTTTTTCTTCTTACACACAACATTCCATTGGGTTACATTAATTTTTTTATAATTAGAATGGAATAGTTGTAGTAGGAATGGATAGACCTACAGTTATTATTTAGTCCTACATAAAGTTAAAGCATTTTGCTAGGGACATTGTCCAAACACCTCTTAAACACTTACAGGCCTGGGCATCGACCACCTCTCTAGGAAGCCTGATCTAGTGTTTGACCACACACTCAGTAACGAAATGCTTCCTAATGTCCAGTTTAAACCTCCCCTGGCATAGCTTTGAAACATTTCCATGCACTCTTGTCACTGCATCCCAGTGAGAAGAGCTTTCTTTTCCACCTCCCCTCCATAGGAAGCTGCAGAGAGAAATAGGTTCACCTCTCAACCTCCTTTTCTCCTAAAAATAGACATTAGGGCATGATTCAACAAAGGAAAGAATCAAGTGATCTACTAGATCTTATGTGCAGCAGTACCTTTTAATGGTGGATTTGGTTAGGACAGGTAGAAAGGAAAAGCCGTTATTTCTATGGTAGTTTTTGCTCCAAAGTTTTAAGTTCTCTGAGACAATAGGTTTAAAAACTTATAAATTATTTTTTATAATGTCTCAATTTGGTATTACTGGTTTACATGACATTTTACTATGAGTCAGGAAACCACCATGCAGTGATATAAATATTTCTCCTGCAGCATATCCTGCTGTTTTATTTCTGTACCCCTGCCAGGCTAATAAGCTACATGATATATTATCATCATGAGGTGAGGGTAACACTCACAAGAGACCAAAGTATTTTGCCATTTATTATACTCAAAGCCAAATAATTTCCTTCACTATTAGCATAATCAACTATTGACTACAAAAATCTTTATAGAACAAGAAAAAAAAGTCCAAAGGATTTCCAAACCTACAAAGTTGCCAGATGTAACCAGAAATTGAAAAAAAAAAAAAACTCATTGGTTTCCAGAGAAGAAAGAAATATTACAAATTAATGGGATTTTTCCTTAATTTTTTTTCATACAGCATTTAAAAAAAGAAAAAAAAAAATTAATTATACAGTGTAAAGTTAACTCCAATGATTATACCATTTCTCAAAAAAGTAATCCATATTATTAGTGAAACCCTGTAAGAGAAAAAAAAAAAAAAAAAGGAAGGATTGGAAAGTCTTAAGTCCTCCAGAGTATGCAAAGTCAAGCAAGTGATTAAAAAAAATGTGCTGTATGCTATTATTGCCAGAAATATGAAGGAGGAATAATTTTTTTCATAAAACTCAATTCTGAAGAAATGAATTATTTCAATCATCTTTGACTAAAACAAAAATTCTGTATTTCTTTTGTTCAGGAAAAAAATCCAAAAAAATCCCATAACCCCCCAAAAGACTCCTGCCTGCCCACCCCTGTCCCAGCCCCCAAAGAAACAAATCCCCAAAAATTTTAGAATGTAAATATCTTCTAAGAATTCAGGTTTCTTGTAAGGAATTCTTTTCTTTGTTTGCTGTTGGAGTTTTTTGTTTGTTTTTGGTTTGGTGGGATTTTTGAGGTTTGGTTTTGGGGTTTTTTTGGGGTTTTTTTGTTTGTTTGTTTGTTTGTTTGTTTGTTTGTTTTGGAGGCTACCTCTACAGAAGGATTAAAAACGACCACCTTAAGCATAAGAAAATCTTGTAAACCAGCATTTTATATACATAAACATGTAGAAAAGTAAGCGAGATTTTATCTTCATGAAAACAGATGTAATTCTGTCACCAGGGCTGTGATAAGCACGTCCATAAATAATTATATAATGGTATAGGAGTTTATGGCAAAATACACTGGGAGAGAAGAGTGTATGATCTTCTGAAAATAGACCACTATCTATCACTCAAGGAAAGCAGATTATTCTAATTCAGGAGAAAGATGGAATAGAAAAACTTTGCAGTGTACTTGAAAGTATTTATGTGCTTGAAATAAATAAAAACCATTTTCTTTTAAAAACTGCATTAAAGAAGCATTTAATGCATTTTTTTTTTACTTTGGATTATGATTACTCTTAAATAGCTGAACTTAACCTTTAAATGAATGTAAAAAATTAATTTAAAATGCTAGATTTGTGACACTTTAAAATGTAGAAAGAAATTAAGTATAATTCTAGCATAAATATAAAATGCCCTTTTCATTCTCTCCAGCTAAAGAATCTCATTTATTATAATTAAAGTTGGAACGTTACTTTTGTTGAAGTTGTTCTCACATTAGTGGTTATACTGTTGTCACATAATCATCTGCTACAAGTTTTCTTTATTTCTTATGACAAATATAAAAATTTAAGTGATACAGTTTTGTTGGTTAATATGTTTCTGGAAGGTATGTAGAAGACATAGTATCTTTGAACTTATTAAAAACTCAACTGAAGCCCGAGTCTGCTTTTCTGAAGCATGAAGAGGCATCTTCACTAATACACATCCTCACTAAAGGCACTGCTTTTTGCTTTGAACTCCAACATTTTCAGTGAATAGTCTAATCAAAAAGCTTGAAAAAATATTTTCAAAGTGTCTGGAGGGATTCTTTAACATTGTCTTAATTACAGTGTTAGCTATTTATTCATGCATAAGAAAAGGGTAACTATCCCTTTAGTCTTAAGCACAATAAAACAGTCAGTAAAATAACCTTCATTATATAGCTAGCAATACTACTTATACATATTGCACTAAAGGTAAGTTATGGCTCAACAGGTTGTTTTTACCCAAGCACCTAAATTACAAACACTTCTCCAGATTCTGCATTCCATTGCATGAAATTTCAGTCAAGAAAGGAAAGGCCTTTCAGAAATGTTGCTGGAGTAGTGGAGCTTCATAAACATCTTCCCTCCTGCTCCAGATACTAGATGTACTTGTTAACAATAAAAAACTTCTTGGTGGGGGTGGAAAGTTTGCAAGGCTTGGAAAGGGTCAGAGCAATTCCATTGGAACTAAGCATTGCCAATTGATTTTTAAAATAGGATATTCATGTAAAGCTGAGCTTATTTAATACAGTTCTCTCAACTCTGAGGAAAAATATTTGTTTAGGAAAATGAATTATTAGCCCATATCAAACCTCTATAGCTCATTTTTCTTCGCTTTTAATATTTTTCTCCCTTTGTTGACAAATTATGTGCTTGCAAATCACCATGAGCATAGAGAGATTTTTCAGATGATGTGAACAGTCTGAATAAAGTTTGAGCTTAATCAAACTAAAACTTGGAAGTAATTTGAAATTGGCAATTATCAGCAGCTTTCCCTTTAGGAAGCTCACTGATCTTTACAACGAACTTTCTATTCATTTTATGAAATGTATTTTGCCTATTTCATAAAGGAATTTTTTTCATTTTCTCATACTGGTTGTGGCAGAGCTGAAAGCAGAACCTAGACTCTCCAGCTCCCAATATCTATTCCCAAATATGCTGTGAAATGAATTCTTAAGTTGAACTCAAAGGTGGAAACAGTTTATTTCTTGCTGACGCAGCACAATGCAACTGCTTCTCATGCAAAAATTACTATTTTGGCTACCTGAATTGCTGATTAATCACTGATATTTGAACATAGGTGCCATTTTATTTACTTGTAAATAGTTGTCCAACTTTTTAATTTTTTAAACCTATTATTTGGACCTATTATTTCAGAAGCATTTCTGAGTTTATTCTCTCATTGACCCAAGGAAGGGTCTTTGCAAGACAGTTCTTATAAAGTGATAAAAATAGTTCTCTCTAGTTAGCTATAGTAGCAAATGCAAAGACTTCAAAAGCTGTTCAAGTTTAGATTTCAGAGAGTAAAAAATACACTAAAACTTTCATGAAAAGTCTTACCTACCAGAAAATTGAGGAAAACCTGAATAAATAGTTCTCTATGTATTTTACTTAAAAATAATTCCAAAAGTATCTTAGGGACCAGAGGCTTGAAAGGCACACACATTCACATATTTTGCCAGATGTTTCAGGTCACAAAACATCACAACTCTCACTAAGGTCAACAACATTTAATATAATGCTAAAAGATAAAATGTCACATTATTTTGTAACTGACTGTATGCATAAGTAAGACTGAATTAAAAAATATAAGTAGTCTTTTTCAATAGATATATGATATTATTTTATAGGAAAAAATCCAATTCTAATTATCTTTGTTAATCATTTCAACTATTTACACATTTTTCTTCTCTGCTTCACACGGGTGTGTCTTGTTGCACACACAGAAGTACCATCTTGCCCAACTTTATTACTTTTGTTAAAGTCACATCTCTGGCAGTTATGAGAAAGTCATGCACAAAGATCCAGCCTTCAGGGGCTATGAATGAAGCACAGAAATATGGAAAAGAGATATGAAAATATGTGAAATTAAATAAAAAGTATCACAAATTTGTATGTGTTTATATATTGTTTTGAGGTCAATCTAATGTCTGTTTTTCTTATGGGGGCTTTCAATTAATTCTGACAGTAATATTCTATTATATATGTGAGCAGCTTGAGACTTGTAGGATTTGGACAATGTGATCAAGCATACAGTATTTGATCCAAAGTGTCTGTAATCCAATAAGCATAAAATATAACAGGTTTAGATATTTGCTACAATCCTACGCCCCTACTGATAGCATTAGTTACAATCTTGTCATTTGAAACTCATAAATAACGGCTTGTCTGGTTGAACAAATACTACTTGCAGTGTTTTTGTGATATCTCAGTATAAAATACCAGTTAAGTGAAGAACATTTGCAAGATATAGGGCCTTAAGGATGGAGCTATATTTTGCTGTTTATAAGAGTTGTAAATCCCTTCTTTACACAGTTACAGTAATGTGAATGAAGTTTTAATCTACTTCCTTATAGCAGAATCTCAGAAATACTGTATGCTTAAATATTTTATCCCTTTTGTGGAGTGTAGTTCCTGTGGAAAAAGTAGTGGCTCTTGTAGCATCGTGCTAAAGAAATTTTAGTCCTGTGTGAGATATGGAAAAGCAAGAATAATTCAGATTTGGACTGTCTAAATGAGTTTATTGTTTAATTGTTGTAAATTGATAATCCCTTTGGAAGTACTAGTGGAAAAGGAGTTGTAAAAAAGTCCCAGAATGTCCTCTCCGTGCTCAAGCCATTTTGAGATTCTGACATCAATTTACGAGGCATAGCACAGAGACTCTTTGCTCTCCAAAATTGTCAGTGAACATAGGAAAAAAACCCAACAAATATTCTAAAAGGCACTTTTAATGGAATTTCTTCATATTCAATTCATATTCAGGACCTGTTTGGAAACTGTATTGTATACACTTATGTGATACAATATATGAATTTCTATAATTGGAAATGATGGGGTTATTTTTTGAAGAGGTAATCAAGACACTGGGAAATTCACTGAAAAAGAGGGTGTCAAGAAATATTTGTGAGAGAAAACAGTGACTCAATATGGTAAAATTTTGGAAAAAACATTTGTTTCAGCAGGAGATCAGAACTGGTTGAAAATTTTGAGAGTAGAAAAAAGAATTTGTTTATTTCATTCTGCTTTCCACCCTTTCTTGGCAAATAACAGCTAATATTATTCTCAGCAAATAGAGCGCAGGCATTCCTGAGTTCCAATACTACAAAGTACCATTATTTTCCAGGAGGTAACAGTAAGCATTTTACATTGTAGTATTACTAAAACACCTCTTTACATTGAGGTGATCTGAACTTGTTCATGTAAGAAAAATTAAAATTAGACTAATATAAGTGCTAAGAAATATAGAAACCAATTCTGTCTTGAAGCTTATGCCTTGACTAGTGTCCTTCACTATAATTATGTGTGAAACTGTTTTAATCCATTGCTGAGATTAAGCCCTGTGGATTTTCTCTTTCCACATAAACCTAATGCTGATGGGAAATGCCAGGTTGTGAGTAGACAGAACACTCTGTCCATGACACAAAGCCAGCCCAAAAAGTAGCACTTGGCAGCCATTGCCCTTCAAAGACTAATGGACTTTGTATCAGCTTCTTTTACCTTAGTTGTTCTTTGCTCTCCTCTTTCTTTAGCTGACAGTCTCAACAGGGTGCTAGTTAATGCTTTTAGGGGCATGAGCATCTCTCCAGTAGGCAATATTCTTGAAGTGCTAATTCATTTTATACAAGTCAGTTAACGGTCACCTGAGAGTAATGACTTTCTATCACTACTGAACTGAACTTGATTCAATTCTTTTACTATTTATCTTCACAGTAATAAACAATTTTTTCTTGTCAGAACAGTTTGTTTGCTTAGGCTCTTCTGAAAAAGAACCTTCTAAATGTTTGTTACGTGTGGCAGAAAATACAACAGTACTAGACAGAGAGAAGAGGTGGTAGAGAGAATATTTTAATTTTATAAGTTCCTCAAGTTCCTCAATTAACATAGTATGCTTGATAACATTTATCAAGAAACTTCAGGGTAACATCTTTATGTTTTGGAAAAGTTTTGCCGCTTAAAATTCATAGCATGAACAGCAGCATGTGGGACTCTACCTGGTAAAAGCTACAGGCAATTGTTTCCTTTTGAAGAGAAAAGCAAGAGAAAAATATTCACTTATCTGAACCTTTGGGGGCATCTTGGGTTTTTCTGCATTTTCCCATTACTATTTGTGAGATTAGATCTGACTGTGTCTCAAGTTTCCATATCTATGTTCCTGGCAAGTAGCTGTGCCTCTAAGCAACATCCTTTGTCAGGAACGGTGCGCTGTGGCAGTATAGAGCCTGTCCTCTGTATTGTCATTTATAAAATCTAGGATATATTCCTCTTTGACTCTCACAACTATTTTGTTTCATCATGTTCTGTCTCTGAGTCACCTTCTATGCCACTGTTATTTTCCAAGGTTTAATTCTGCAGATATGACCATTTCCAGTACAGGAGGAAACAATGGGTGGGGAAAATCAATTCTATTCATGCCCTTTGCACACTGCTGTTGAGTCCCTCATATGGAATAAAAAACCCATAAAGACATTTTGGTGTAATTTAAATTTGATTATTTTTTTCCTATCACCCTTTCCCCTTCACCCTTGTTGTCATCCAGGTAGAGAATTATGGACAGAATATTATTTCAGAATTCCTTCCAAAAAAACCAAAAGATAACATGGTGTCAAAATTATTAACCCAAAAGATAACATGGTGTCAAAATTATTAAATCCTGTTTTTCTTACAGCTTTTCTCAGGCCTATGCTAATTGCTGAAATCTGAGAGGGCTATCTAGAGCATGCTAAGGGTAGAACCAAAATCCATGCTGTTTCTCTCCTATGTTGAGTCATACTGTGCAGGTTCCTTGCATATTGTCAAATGGATCAGTCACCATTTTTTCAGTTCTCCAGGATTGCTTAATTTTTTTCTTATATGCTTTACAAGTCATTACAAAAATTCTTTTATCATGCTGTTACAAGCTTTCAATAAGCATGAAAATCTTTTGTACATATAATTAAGCAGAAGGTCTCATTTCAACTACTTTTGTCCACCTTTTTTTTTACCAAAAATAGTTTAACTGAATAATGAAACTGCATTAAATACAGTATATTAATCATGACGTGGTGCATTGAATCAGACATCCTCAAACACAGCTAAAATACTTAGATTTCTTGTGTTTTAAAAATCAGCCTACACAATAATGTTATTCCTCTTTTGTCCACTTAACCCCCTAACCCTAGAAACCTCTAGAAACTAGAAAACAAACAAAGTTAACTATTTTATTACTTCCTCACATACTTGAATAATGGCTGTGTATGAGACAGTTAGAAAAACCCATTTCCAGAGCTGTCAAATCTACTGATACATTACAATAATCCCCATATTATTATTGCAATAGATAGAAGAATATGAAAACAATGTTGGCATAAATTATTTAATTTAGTATCAGAGAATTATGGCCACTGTTAACAGAATTAGACATTGAGAGATGTCAATAAAATAACATACAATGCATATATAAGTTTATCTCTCAAATACTTTGTTAAAGAAAACTAATAGGTTTCTATTCTTCACTTAGAGAATAGAAGTGTCTGTTACTGACTAACAACAGTAGGAGGTAAAATTACATCAACTATCTTTGTCTTCTCTTCATAATAAAAGTTTGCAATGTCATATTCCACTGATAATGTTACTTTAATATCTCATGATAATGTGAATATCATTGCACTGTCCCAAAAAGGGACACAGATTCTCCTCTTCAAAAATAATATGAATTAATTGTGAGCAAAACAACTACATAAAAAAACCACTGACTCTGCAGCTGAAATAATTTAAAGATAGTAGGACAGCAGGACAAAAATACCACACACTTTTTGGATTAATGAGATTTAATTTAAAAGACATTTTGCCAGTATTCTCCCCATGGACACTCCTGGTCTTTATTGCACTGTTGTAATTTCAGAAAAAGAAAAATCCTTGGATAAAGAAAACAAATCTGCCATAAAACCATAGGGGGAGAAAACTTACTATTTGGTGGAAGATAGCCCTATAGCTTTTTTACATGCAATTTTAGATATGATACACTTCGATTTTTCTTCCCTTTCTGATGAAATAATGCAGATTGCTTAGTAAAGGAACAAGTGCACCTGCAGGGATCTTTGGGGTTAATTTTTTCCTTAGATATAGCAAAAAAACAGGTTAAAACAAGCAAGTTGGGGAAGCTCGTATGGACACATTTGATTGCCAGAGAGCACACAACCATCAATAGAAATCAACTATCAACACTGTTTTTCCTTCACTACCTTTACATTTTACTTTTCTTATTATCCAAACAGAAGTTTACTTTTATGTCTTAATTTCAGCTATTTTACATGTTGGAAAAAAGTGCAGATTTGACTCATCCTCCAAAACAATATTTTTTTTAAATTTATTGAGAGATGTGTTTGTCCTTTCTTAAAAGTCTTATAGGAATGGACAGCTCTTTTAAACATGAATGGCAAGTTATCGATAATAAAAGATTTGAAACTAATATTAATACAATTTATTACTTTAGTCTACAGAAAAAAAGACTAACAAAAAGCATCAATAAAATATTGATTACTGAAATACATTTTCTTGCATAATAAATGCTGACTTTTCTTTTGCTTTTATCTGTGAACAAAAATTATATTGGAGCATAAAACCCTTCTTTTTTTGGTGGTGGAGTTTTTGTTGTTATTGTTGTTCCTTGCCTAAAACAAATCAACAAGCCCTGAAATATTATTTTAAATATTATGCACTAATAAGTTGAAGCAATTGCTTAAAAATTGTAATGTATGTCTTGTTCTAGCATATGCCATGACTGTTTTTCTACTTATTCAAGGCATTCAAGTTCGCATTCACATCAAATGCTGTGTTGCTGTTGTGGCAAAAAAAGCAATATAAGTGATACCATAATAATATTCAGAAATACTTAAATGACTGAATTCATATTATGCTTGCATTTAAATCCTCTTATCATCATAGAAATTCCTACCTACTGTTCCCTAACAAGGTAGGAAGTTTATTTGTCCTTTGTCAAATCCAAGACTAGTGGGACACACAGTGACTTTGAAAACCCTCATTGGGAAAAAGAGGTATTAATAGCTGTATGCAATGGAAACTGGGCAAATTTGAGTATGTAAATCTATAAAGATTACTAAATTTACATTATGTGGCTCAGGGAATCAGAATTCCCAACTGTTGATGTATAGAAGACTACTTGGAAAATGAATCAATTTATCTGCCCTGCTATACTTCTCCCTGAGCACCTTATTTTGGCCACCAGATGATCTTTGGTCTGACCCTATGCATTAGCTGGATTTCCCATATATGGGATACATTAATAGTTCTGAGGAAGTCTTCTGTGGAAGGCTGGCACACAGGAATACAGCCAGGACCACGAACCTTTCCAGATTATCCTTAGACCTGAATAATTAAATTATGTAGCGACTAGGCAGGTACACTTGCTGTTATAATTCTGAAATTACACATCAGCAGATTTTAAAAAAATTGCTTTCGAGAAACCTTTTTAATTGCTTAAATAAGATACAGGCTGAAAACATCTAAAATTGAAGTTTTGGATGCAAAAAATAGAAATGCAAGACTGATTATTTTTATATGTTCATCTATGTTTTGTCACAGTGAGCTTTATATTTTACAATTTTTTATTAAAATTTACATGATTTTTAAAAGAAGCAAAAAAACAAGTTACTTTATTTAGAAGTGAAAATGCAACAACTTATGAAACTAGTTATAAATTAATAACTCAGGGTGATACCTGTCTGTTCTCTGGAGTTGTACTCCACTTTTACTTAAACTTCATGAAACAAGAATAGGTAACATATAAATTTTTTGTTTGTGATGTAGATGGACACATGCTGGTTCAATACACTTGAGATTTGAATTTGTTTCCTCATTTTTAAAATCAGATCTTTGTGAATGTTATGATTCCTTTATGTTCAACTCTCTGGCTAATTAGACATGCTCATGTTGTTTCAGTTCAAGTACACCATTTTGAAAATACAATCAGATTTTTGTTCTGATTTAATCATTAATACTTAATCATTTCAAAAATGGCCCAAGAAAATGATACTGTTTATTCTCTTAATTTTATCAGTTGGTTTTGGGTTTAATTTTTTGTGTATAGGAAAAGCTACCAATTTTAAAACATCATACCCAACGCATCAAAATTTCTGACAAAGACAGAAGTTTATGTGTTTTATAAAGATAGTATATAATAAAGTGTGAACATTTTCTGCAATGTGTATAAAATAAAAAATAAACAGAAGAGTAGTTGAGAACTGGCAGTAGAGAAAACAGTATCTGTCACTGATATTAAAATTAAATACCCCTATAAAGGATTTGTTTTGGATCTTCATTATACTTGAAGATTTGGAGGGATACAAAAAAATCTAATGTTGTCCAGGAGACAGAAGAAGTTGTCATTAAATATAGCCAACTGGGAAATACAGCAAGCTGAAAGGATTCCTTGGAACAGAGGAAAAGTAAATTTCCGTTGAATCTTTGCATTAGATTTTTTTCAGGAAAGAGCCTGCCTTGGATGCAAAGGTTGCTAAATATTCCATTCATAAACCAGATGTCTGTTCTTCCTTGAGTCTGTAAATTTTGGAATGCATTTTGCCTTCCATCTACATTCAGGACTAAGACAGTATCAAAGGGAGATCTGCAATCTGCATCAGTGGGAGGGCGCCTGAGCTAGCAGCTGGCATGGAAGACTTGGACAAAAGCCTAACTTCACTATGTCAATCACAAAACCTTCATCAAACTGGAAGCTGCTGTTTAAATCATTACTTTTTGAGGGGTGCATAATGTTTGGATCAATTCATAGCATGACAGTGGACATACTGCTTTACTTTCTAATGATTTAGTTCTCCACTTGTCAGTTTAGTGTGTTTATTTGTATCCACCTCAGTGAATTGATTTGAAATGTATAGATTTGAAATTATAGATACAGGTTATATAACTGCAACTGTCTAGATCTCATGAGTATTTGCAGTGAGAACTGACTCACTGAGATGTGTACATATGTGCACACCTACATGCACATACAAACCCTTCCCTCACTGTTTCATCCTAACAGATATAACTGCAGGTATGGTTCTTCAAAAATCCGAAGTCTTCCTACATTTTCAAATTATTGGTTAAAAAGTGATGGAATGTAAACATGGAGTTCCTTTTTAAAGGGTGATAAAAGAAACCAAAATTTTAGTACATGGTATTTCAAGTTGTCTGGAATCAATAGCCTTTTTTTAACAGTGGTGAACAGTTATTGCTGTATGTATTTTCTTTTTAAGAGTGGCATACTGAAATCAGGAGTGAAGGAAGAAATCCTATAACACCATTTTTTAGAAAAGAGGGATACGCTATTCACTCTGTAGCACAAAAGGAGCTAGAACAAATACAATGGGAAAGCAACAGAGAGAACAGCAAGAGACATACAATTCTATTCAGAAAATCAGAAAAGTGCTGAATAATTTGTTTTGCTACCAATGTGTGGGGGTGGATTTCCAATACAGAAATACGCATTCCTTCTTTGATTCCAGCAGATGCACGCATATGCTCTCTGAGCAGCTAAAATCCTGATCAAGTGGAAAACAATTCACAGCAATACTCAGGTTCACTTCATGAATAGAACACAGAAGTTGTTGATATTTATCTGGACAGTCAAGGAAAATAGAGATGATATAAAAAAATACTGTTCTGGTGTCTTAAATGAGAACTATTTCTGGTCATATTTGGCCTATATTTGGGGCTTTACTCTGCAGTGTGCATTTGAAGTACAGTGTAAACATAGAATAGTAGTTAATATAAGTATATATATATACAAATAGTTAAACCTTAGTGCAATGACATACAATGGACAACAAAAATAATTTCTCAACTTTGTGTGGTAAATTATTGACTTAATAAAGTAAATGTATGTGTAAAAATATATATCAGCACTAGGAATTTAACACAAAATATATTTCCCTCATTTCTAGTACAAGTATATATACATAACACTTCAAAATACAAGTAATTCTTAAAGAAGAGGCACAATATCCTTTTGAACTTAAAGTATTAATGTGCATATAGGTTATCAAACCTATTCCTCTGTTTAAAAAACTCACAGACACATGGGGTAAGGTCATCTAAAGGAACACAGTAGAAGTTTAGACATGAAAAGAAATCAAGGAGAAAAGCAGCCAATGTTCTTCCCAGCCAGGTTCTTGCCTTACATAAGACTACACTGGTGTATCAGGGATTCCTGCACAGTTTGTCTTCTGTCTTACAAGCTGGGTTTTTTTTTCTCTTATAAAATGTCTTTTCACAGATCTTATCAGAATGCTGTATTCTCAAAAAAAACCTAGTTCAAAATATAATTCATCGCTGAATATGCATGTGTTCCAAAACTTTACCAATGTATGTTGCTAGTGTTACAGAATCCAAAATTCATTTTGTGCCTAATTATAGGTTAAGATTTATCAGAAACAAGGATAAGAATTCTTATGTATTTGTATTATATAATAATTTTTTGCAGCACTTTCTTGTATTTTGGGTTCATGCATGCAGGGTGATACTTAAGAAAATGTAGATGTAGCAGCCATGACAGAAAAAAAGAAACCAAACAAAAATGTAACTGTTACTGTGTAATCACTACACCGGAAACCTTTACTAACTTAGCCTCTCAGATGGACTACTTACATCAACATTTTCAGGACGCAATTTCAAAACCAAAATTATTCTCATGCAATTTTAAGACCTGAATTCAAGAGAACAGAATAATTGAAAATAATGGGAACTGCAAAAATACAGTCGTTCTCTGAAGTAAGTCACTGAGTGTCTATTTGCCATGTTTACAATAAGGACAGTTAAGTCTTCAAGAACATTAAGCTGTGTTATTTGCACTATAAAAAGCTAAAGGAAAATAGATTCTGTGAACACGGGTTCTCTAAATTAATGGATTCCTTTCTTCACACTTTGGTCCAGAGAAAAGACGAAGAATCTATTTCACAAGTAAAAGTCAGAGAATGCTCTTATAGATAAAATTAATTATATTTATTAATTGTCAAAATTCACTTCGCGTTTTCAAGCCATCATTTCATACATTATGACCCTCTTCTCTATACTGATGGTGGAACTTTGACACTTGCAGTCTAAATCTGAAATTTTCATTGAAAACAGCATATTATCAAACTGTATGAACCAAGGTAATGCACTTCTCTTCCCTGCATTTTACTTCTTCATGTGTCAGTCAGAGAGCAATTTTTCTACTGATTTCTTTGTGGGAGTCAAGTAACTGAATCACAAAAATTCTGAGCTCCCTTTTAAGCTCTGCTTCTCACTTTATCTATGACTTCAGACATGTCACTTAATCTTTCTTTACTCCATTTCCCCCTGTAAAAATGGAAGCTGTAAACCATTCCATTATTTTCCTTCTTTCACAGAGATGACTGCTCTTCACCAACCCTATTTGATATTGAAACATGGGCTAACTTAAAATTCCATGCTGCAGATCAAAGACATGTTCATGCAGAAGTACCTGAGCTGGCTTTAAGGCAGGTATCTCAGGTGTGGCAAGCGGTCTAATTAGGACTGCATGGAAACAAATCTCCAGGGAAGATCATACAAGCCATAACCTACAGAGCTGCAGTTTCACCACTATAGGTAGTCTAGCTAAACTAAACAAAAAATGAAACTGATTAGGCCACCATATGCATGAAGTCAGGGGGTAGGGAGAAGGAATATAATGAAATATTTCTAAGCGAGCTGCAAGAAACATGAGAGAGACCTAATAGAACAAGGTGAAGGGTAATGAAACAGAACAATGAAAGCTCTATTTAGAGATCATATCTGTAATTAATAACATAGGAATTAGTATGAAAAGGTTGTCTTGTCCATTCCTCAAATTGTGAGAGTACATTTCCAGCTATTCCTATCCTTGCTAGAAGAAATAGAGCCTAGCAAGATTTATAATTCAGAAGAAAGGTAAATTATAAGGAAACATAACAATCCATAGCATTTAAAAAGTAAAATGGAATGCTTCCATGCTCTTTTTCATAATGAAAAAAGGAATAGTCACTGCAACAGTTAAATAAGAGTTAAAAAAAGACAAACCCAAAACAATATTGGTAGACTTCGGAGGATTTCGCTGTTGAAAGAAATCCTCCAGGCCAGTAACTTGGCTTGTGATAAGTTAGTGGGTTGTTAGTACTACTATTATTATTATTTAGAAAATCACAGGCTGACTATTAACTGGTAGGGTCAAGAGGAGAGATAATTCTGGAAATTTCTGTCACAGGGTTGTTTTTTTTTTTCATTTTCTTCTGAGATGCTGCATTAGGCATGGTCAGAACTAGAAAGCTATGACAAAAGACCAGGAAACTAATTTACCATGGTAATGTGTTTGCCCTTGATATACAAATATGAATGTAATGAAAATGTTCTTCAGAAAATTATTGTGCAATTTACATTAAGACAGTACCATTCTAACAGCAAAATCAGAGAAGGCTTCACATATGAGCAGAATTTCCTTGTAAGGAAAGCTCCAAGGGCAGGGGATAAATTAACTCAGAAGTTACTTTTGGTTCTGCAGATTTTACTAATTAACAAGATCTTTGCATACTGAATTTTCACAGTCAATCTGCTAACATTTCTTTTTTTCTTTCTTTTTTTTTTTTTTTCTCCTGCATCTGACACCACAGCTAATCAGCAGAATAAAACTTCAATCTACATCTGACAGTCATGTAGGCTGACAGGCAATGTACAGCATATTCTAAGAAAATGAACCCTCTTATCTCTTTTTTCCCAATTTTCCAATGTTTTATTCTCAACTGAGAAAATGTAAAGAAACTCTTAACAGCAAACAGAAAGTTGAATTTCCTGTTTAGTCTGCCTGAGGACTGAACCTTCTTAAATTTGCCTTAACTGCAAAGATTACTTGTTTTCCTTAATCATCTAGGCTTGAAAAAAATGAAGGAAACATATCAGAAGGTTTCATGTACTGTGCTGAAGATCATTATTTCAAATTCTAAAATGAAAGGAAATCCAAAGCAATTAGTCATAACTGCATTGTTTCACACCAACTGAAATTAAGTGGTAAATATTTGAAGTAAAAATTAATAACCAAGATCATTTCCAAAATGCTGTTTCCATGGAAAATATGCATGAAAATCCAGTATAAATCCTGATTAAAACCTAACCAAGCCAAACACTGCAGATTACCTAGATTCCAATTAAATGTGACAAATAAATGCTTGGCAGACTTCAATTCCAATTCTATTTCTGTCAGAATGATCCCTTAATATTGAAGACTACATTATCAGAATTTGAACAATACAATTGTGCTTAAAATAGCTAAAATACAAGTGGACTTAAGAATCATAGCACAGAAAACTCTCACTCAAATATCAGGTATTGCATATATGAAGGAACAAATGTACATTTCATCCTGTTCCATCATTATTTATAGATTAATGTTATCAGAAATTTCTGGAGGCAGATGACATGCCACTTTTGAAAACTTGTTTTTAAAATGTGAGAGCAAAATCCAGAATTCTGTAGAGAATAATTTTCATCACAACATCACCCACCTTTTAAAGGTCTCAGTTAGAGATTTTATGCTTACTCTATGCATGTCTTACCATGCAAAATTTTTTTATTGAAGACTTTTTTCATTTACTTTCATTCACCATGAATTAATGTATTTATCTACTTCTATGCTTAACTACTAATTTTAGAATACTATTTTCAAAACCAAATCCAAGAAATTTATCCTACGAAATATAAAATAAAATATTTTCAAAAAAATAAAAGGATCTAAAATATTTTTGTTATTAGAATGCCATTCCAGTTTTTGCATCAATACAAAAACTTAATCTATTTTGCTTTCACTTATGACGCTGCTCAAGCACTCTTCATTTTCAATTGCACTTCAGTTAGTGTGATTTGCTTTTTCATTGACTATCAAATACATTAAAAATTATATTCATTTGTGATTCTACAGTTTCTCCAGCATGGATCAGGCATATTCCACGTTAAAATACTTTCTGAACTCAGAATTTCATGTCTACAGATCCTCTACATTGCTGAATGTCCAACAGAATTGACAAGTTATTTAATTTTTATTATCCTAACCACAAAATCTTACTACAAAACAGACAATAAAATAATCAGCCCAATTTAGGTAAAAACTCTATAAGCTTTTTTCTGACATTTTTTCCAGTAATACCATTATCACTTTTTGCCCCTACCACATCCCCAGAAAAATGAAATGTAAACAAATATATTCATATAAAAAACCAAGGAGAATATATAAATGCAAACATATAAACATACATAGCCTAATATATCTTGAGATGGATTATACTATCTTCCTTTTTAGCCAAGTTATTTTTTTGCTATTGGGATATACACTTTAAGCATATGCAGACTGCTGTAGCCATTCTTCAGTAATACATAATAGATTTGGAAATATCTTACCATGAAGAATAACATAGTTTTAATGGACTGACATGTCTATCTCAGATAAGACAAAACCCCAAGAACAATTATTCAGTATTGTAATCTCTGAAAAACTAAAACATGCACTTAGCCAAACTAATTAATTCATTCTATGACAAAAAATACACCACCCTTCTTGTATGTACCCACCTATTGCAATTGAATTAGAAACTCCTTTATTTCTTTGATTCTCAAAAATCTGTACATTTTGACATGTATTAATTTATTTTGCTGTTTATGGGCAAATGAAAATACAATGAAGTCAGTCTCTGACTTCATAAAACTTTAGATGAAGGCCAAGAAGTGGCAAACAGTGAAATATTCGTGTTTTATAAAATACATTTCAAAATTAATAGGTCTTTTTGGTTTTTCAATCCTGAGTAGTTTTAGATAGAATGAAAAACAGAACCTAACCTGAGACTTATATTAACATGTCTTGGTTTTTAATAATAGCAGAATTACTGTGGAATAAATAAGAATTTAGCATGTTCCCCTTCTACACAAATGGATCCTGAATTTAAATGAGATGTTGTAAAAGTACTGTACAAAATAAAGTGTGAAGAAAAGGAAAATAATGTTCTTCTATTCTAAATAATGAAGAATGGACTTGACATTGGGTTTTATTTTGAAAACAGTCTATACATTTTGGGGAAAAGAGAATTCTCTAGAGTGGGATTTTAAAATGCTATTTTCTTTTCCTGATGATGTATATATTACATTCTGGGGAATTTCCTAAGTAGTTTTTGAATCAAAATGGAAGGAAATGAGAATACATGTCCTTTATGGTCTTTTATCTAAAATGAAAAGTATGTAATTTTATTCAATTACCATTTCCCCAGACCCCTACTGATTTTTTTCACTGTTTTAACTGCTTCTGCAGTATAGATTTTAAATCATGTAAAGAAAAGAAAGTGCTTTTTTTAATTAGTGGTGTTATGTTCCATTATTTTGTATACCTGCATTTTAACAAATTTTAAAATCAAATAATTGCAATTTTAATTATTTAAGGTATTTATTTATATTTTTGGACTGACCTTTCAAAAGTCTACTTAGTATCACTTGCTAGTGAGATTATGTGTGTGAATGTTGTGTTTGCCCCTACCATTTTCCATATGCTCTGCCTCACCAACACTGCCATCCGGCGTAGTCCTTTCGTAGTTGTCCTCTGGGAGTGGAAGGGCACCCAGTCTTGGCCCTGATGAACTCTTACTGCTTGGTGTTTCTGACTCCTCCAGACCGCTGTCATAGCAACTCTGCAATGACCCTTGATGCGGGTCCTGAGGCTGACTCACAACAGAAAACGTCACTCTACGAAACGGCTGCAAGAGAAAAGATTCTGAATGTCACTGGAAAGTTCAGTCTTTGAACAACTGATTCTCAAAACATGACTTAAGCAAACTAATATTTTAACATTTACTAATTAAACAATTTTGTCTACATTAAAGCAAACAGAAAGTACAGTTCTTACATAAAAGGCCGCTGGACAGAGTATGCATGGAATTTTACGATAATACATGGTCCAGAACCTTCACGCAGTTTATCAGAGTCTCCTTGCAAAAGGGCTACATGAGCTAAGAAAGCTTGTTACAGTTATTTATAAATTTTGTACAGTTTCTCTATCAATCAATTGTAATAAATTGATCAGAATTAATATCAGACTGCATAAAGGTACTTGACAGTGTGTGCACATGTGTGTGTAAGATTGGGTGGGTGGGTAAAAATGCTCACCTGTAAACTATATGGTGGGTATTGCAAACATAGCAACACACCCATAAGACTTCTACAATATCACTTCCTGTGTTTCTGAAAGCTAGTTAACATGAGAAAGGAGGGGGAGGGAAAAAAAAGGAAAAAAAGAAGGGGACAAAAAAGTCTCTTAGGTCCTTTGCCATAAAAGTCAGTGCCTGGAGACAGGGTGTGTTGCCAGCTGACTTAATAAAGCTTTTAAAGTACCGTGAGCACAGCTGACACAACACACTTCCACTGGGACTGTATAAACATGGATTGTTAGAGATTTGTATTCATTCAAAATGACAGATATTACTGTTGCTCTGGAAGTCTACATGCTGAACCCTGGCACCAATGAGAATGCCAGGAAGTGGGGGAGTCAATCCTTCACATTTCAGAGGACACTGAGGGCATGCAGGATTTTCAGTGAGAAGTTAGGGGATTCTCCTAGGATTTGAACTACACTCAAGCAGCAATGATACATGTAAAATAATTTAATGATATATTTCAAATAACTTGCTGTTCACAGGGCTAGAAAACAGAAAAATGTCTGGTGTTCCAGAAACAGCAATGGATCCATATTATAAGACACTATGCAGATTTTTCTGTTTAAAATGGGGTGTCAGTGCTGTCCTTTGGATTCAGATATGTTTCAAACCCTATGGTAGAATGAGACATAGGCATACATCACTCCCACTGGCAACTGTAGTCAGTATAGGATGGAAATAAATATGTAGGACTGAAGGGAGAAAACAGCAACTGCAACCACTCACACAAGCCCTGAAGAACAGAAGTCCACAAGTAGAGGGGTAGGTGGTTTCATTTTGAGGGTACAAAATTTTGAAGATATAAAGGTATTTAGTGCTGATGATAGACAGGTTGGACAACAAATATAATGCTAAACCTTGCTGGCACAAGCAGATCAAAAGTTTTAACAGTTAACTGTTACCAGAAATACTTTACTGTAACTGATGGACCAAAACTTCATGCAATGAGATGCTGTAACCTGTAACTATACATCAATTACTACTTAGTTGTGGGCCAATGACATAAACTGTGAATCTCAGAGATTTGAATTCACCTAGACCATCCCGTAGGCTATTCCCAAATACCATACTATTCCGGCAGTCACATTTTCACCAACTGAGCTGGGACCGAGGCACCTTGGCATCTACACACATTAAACTCACAAAGTCAAATTAGGTTTCATTACTGACTCCATCCCAAATTTTCTATAGCAGAGTCTCAGGTGTTCCAATCCTTAAAATAATTTAATCTTGATGCAATAACCATATAAAAAAGTAACAGCTCGAGATGGTACCTCTGAGGAGGGACCCTGAACAGAGGAAACACGGGGCTTTTATATTCTCATAGTCTAAGTGCATGGAAGTGTTGAGCTCTTCAGCTTTTGCCATGTCTCTGGGTGTCTGGTCACCTGGATGGGCACAGGTCCCTATGCCCTTTATTATGCAAGGTCCATGGCCTCTTGCCTGGGGCTCCCACCACGCAGAGCTCCCATTGCAGCTGCTCACCAAGCTACCTGCACTGATTGTATTCCTCAACATCGGAAGGACTTTTCATTGTCTATAGTTCCTGTAAGGACAGTGATGTAACTTAAAATGAGAATTAGAAAAAAAAGTCGTCATGTATGTGGAACTCTATGTTCCATTTCTTATTGATTTTTTGGAAATCAGCCTCAACTAGATCACAAGAACAGAACACCCGTTTATCACATCTGCAGATACCACAAGAATCATAGCAAAGTTATTTTGAATTAGTTTTAGAACAAACTATAAAAGATTTAGGAGCATTCTGTTCATCTTTACATATTCTTTTAAAGCTATATGCCTTACCTAGCTGGCATGTAGGGAAGAGATGTGACAGATGCAAAGTTGGGCTGTTTTATAGCTGAGACTGAAAATTCCCTAAGAACATCACTACATATCCTCGAAACTAAAAGAAATTTGATGTACTTTTACTAAGTTGTTAATAATAGTTTTTAAACAGATCTTTTTAAAGAGGTGTTAATCTTGCTTTTTTCTTAAGTGTTGTACTGAATAGGAATAATTTAACACAAAACTAACACATTGAGTATTCAGTTCAGTAGAGCCAATTCAGCCCTTTCCGCAGAATATCAATGAGAATGACATAATGATGATAAAATTCTTTCTGAAAGAATGATGTGCATGTAAATTATTATTCTGCAGGATTTATTTCACTTCTACTTTCAGTAAAAACATCAGTATTCTGACCTTTCTATTGCATTACTTCTGAGAACCAGACCTGCTCGGGCAAATGTATTGCAAATTTTGAATGCATCCAGCTTCATGGAATAACATCATGGCCTGGCCTTTTCCAATAAAAAGAAATAGACTTGGATCATAATATATGTTTGTTATTTGCATGGTTAGAAACACTCCATGTGATTAATATAAAGAAGTTTAAGAACAAAAAAATTAAATATCTGTATTGCAGTTGACTCTTTCCTTTCCCACGTCATCATCTCTGATATGAAAATTACTATATACTTTAGACAGTATAATCTGGATAGACATTTGTCAGAGCAGAACTATCAGTTATAAAAGATACTGAGTTTTTATGTACTTTGAATATTTGGGCTAAATGAATTATGGCACCTAATTTTTACACCCAAAAAACTAGGACATCTTAGAGATAAAGTTGATGAAAACACAGCAGTATGGGATTGCTCTAAAATGCCTCTGAAAAAATATATGCATGTGTATGTTACTGTTCATGAAACTCATAATAGCCCTTTAATTGTTACTAATATGAGCATTTAAGTTAAATGAGTTTAAATCTCTATGAACTAAGTTACAAAGGCTAGAATATTAATACATGATAAATACTACTTATGCATGTTACTACAAATGCAATAAGCCCTCTCCAGAAACACTTTCTTCATATCCTCTAATCTTTGTTTATGTCCTAATCTGTAAAACAGTTGAGGTTTCACATAAAACTGCATATTAATGAGACAAAAAAAGGGAAAAATTATCAATACCAGAATTAATATTTACAAAAAGTTATTGATAAAATACTGATTTTCTTATGCACTTATTGCCATGACAAAAATAAGGATAGTAAGCTTCACTTTAACAAGCAAAAACAGACTACATACTAAATTTTGTTCTACCATTTATAAAATTACGTCAATAATTTCTAAGAAAAGTGGACAGAAGAAATTTCCAAGTGCAAACAAATTAAGGCACCTACCCATGAGGGGAGAGGATTATGTTTAGCTTTACTGATTTTCAGTGCACAAAATTAACACAGCTGCATCTGCCACAATTTTGAATCAGTGTGGTAGAACTACTTTTACCCAAATAACTCCACTAGCTGTTCAATTTGTCCTTCTCAGCAAAAAAGCAACTTTAAGTCTTTATTAGTCCTTTGGTAGGGATAGCCGTTACGATATTCAGGTTTAGTAAGACGATGGTATGTTTGATAATTTTCACCCTCTGAAAACTGATATTATATTTTTTGAGAACAGCATATGGAGTTATTCCTAATTATATCTGATCTTGGAGATGAACAGATCACAGAGGAAAGATACACCTTTGCATTGTACCTCAATGGTAAATCACCATTTCTTTCTTGTTTCAACTGTATTTCTTAAAGGGAATAGTTTCTTTTCCACCCATCCATAGAACAAAAAACACTGCAGTGCCAAAGACATATACTTCCTGCTATCTGTATTAGTTGAGCCTTATTAACTTATTCTATGGTACGGTGTTTATCTTAACCTGTATTAAATAATTCATCTCTATCCAAGCTGGAAACAAAATTATATTATATTTTCAATACATGAAGATTCCTAGTTTTGGGGCTTGACATTAGGGACAGAGTTTGGATAGACTTGGTGAAAAGCAATATATACATATAGCTCCACGAGGCTTAACTGGGACACTTTTTCACAATTATGAGAGAGATTATTTTTCTTTCATATCCTAAAGTTTGCAGTTTTGCATTATATTTCCTTATATTTCACGCTAGTCATGGATTATATTCTTTCACGGTTTCTGTATATTAGTTGCTATCAACATTATAAATATTGTCTGTTCAAAAATGTTGGTGCATTTGGACTACAGTAGTGGGGTGGCAGAGTAAATGCTTTTTACTTTTAATTGT
This sequence comes from Orthonyx spaldingii, assembly GCA_013397795.1. NCBI lineage: Eukaryota > Metazoa > Chordata > Aves > Passeriformes > Orthonychidae > Orthonyx > Orthonyx spaldingii. The sequence continues at coordinate 121,426 of VZTJ01006430.1, read as the reverse complement.
TTAGAGAGCTAAGCTTGCAACCATCAACCGTTTTTCAGCCAGTTACCTCACAACTTATTCTGGGTACAAAGTGTACACGCTAAAGCATAACTCTCTTAATTACTTAGCACTTGGATAAAAATAGTAAGACTTCCAGGCCCTTCTGCAGTAACAATACCCACATCTCAAAACCATAAGGACTGAAAACATTTTAATCAACTGCAAAATGCAATCCAAGATGCAATCTAATAACTAGAGAAACATGAAAAATTTAGCTTAAACTGAGAACTAAGCTAAAACAAGCTACACTATTTCAAGTATTTCTACCAGTTTGTTCAACATTAGCTTGGACATTACCCAAACCCCTGGAACATTAGAAGCTAAGGTTCTTATTTCTCCCTGACTTTCAAATCAGGTGAGTTTCCACTTCAACAATGTATGATATCTTGGGATATTTGCAGGAATTTAAGGTGGCCTAAGAACTAGCAGGAAATCATCTAGTCCAATTCTCCTGCTCAGAGTCAGCTAAAGCACTTTGCCCAGGGATGTGATCAATCAGTTTTTCAGTATCTTCAAGAATGAAGACTCCACGGTCTTTCTGAGGAAACTGTTCCACAATTTTGCAGCTGTAATAGAAAAGGAGGTTTCTCTTGAGTTTCAATGGAATTTCTATATTTTCTGTTTGCACAAAAGCATGGAAAGCAGCAATGATAAGTCAGGCCTATATAATATTATAATTCCTGTTAGCTTCAGAAAATCAATCAGTGTCAAGCTGCTTGTAAGACTAATATAGTGACTCTGAGATGTGTATAGGCTAGATCTGAAAAACAGGCAGAAGAGATGCATCAACTGATCACAGAAATTCAAAGTATTTCTTTAGCACTTGAATTTTGATACAACATGTCATTATCCTTTTCTTTCTATTCATTCTTAATTGCTGGAAGCTTGTTGGAAGACAAACAAAATATTAATGAACGTTTCCTATTCTGCATGAATAGTTTCAACCCACACAACTCTTTTCCCTATTCAAATCACATATTTCTACTGTTCTAAACTTCTGTCATTGTAGTTAGCATAAAATTGGCAGGAAATTAAATTAAACAGGCATTATTTTTTCAATAAGAAGACTGAAACACCTGAGATTAGTATTAGAGCAGCAGGCTAAAAGAGGAGAAAGATGCTGATAAGAATTTTTTTTTTTCTTTTATATTTAGTAAAATGTAGTGACAATTGCAACTTTAAACAGGACTTGAATTAAAAAAAAATTCTGATATTACAGCTCTGTAGCAGACATTACCTGCGATGAATTGTAATTAGCTTTGCTATCAGGTAAGAATTCTGGACACAAGAGAAGGACATTGCATTATTATTTTCATTTATTTTGGTTTCACTTTTATTAATTTTACTTGTGGTAGTGGTCTTCTGGTCATGAAACAAAAGCGTATTTTGTTTGTTCTGTATAAATTTGAAATGTGCATCCACTAATATCTACTTGTTTAAGCCCAAGGCTACATGTTAAGATTTGCTATTCAGGGATAACATTTCATAATTCATTTTCCATTATGGGCATCATAGTGTAACATTCAAACATACTTTTTTTTCTTTTAAGTTTAGTGCTTTTCTCAAATATATTTTGTTTCCTGTTATCCAAACTTTCCTTTTTGAATCACAAGGAATTCTGAGCAGAACAAATTTTTTTTTATTCACCTAACTACATTCATTAAGTAAATTCCTAATAATTCTTGTCTCTAAGTGAACAATTAAAAGTCATGCCTTTTATTTCTGTGAATATCATCAGAGACAAATAAATAATATGAACAACATCTCTTGCTCAAAGATACTCTAAAGGACACAATACTCTTTTGTGATAGAAACTTCATATCAAAACACAACACACAAGTTCATTTAGAAAAATTAGATAAAATCTTAGGAGACTTGTAGGCCAATATTCTTAGCATATCACAAGAGCTCTTCTTGCTAGCTATCGAAATGTGAGCATAAAGAAACCAAGAATAAATAAGAATCTGCATCAGAGACGGTCAAAATAATTTTGGCATACTCTTTTGACTGCTCATAAAAATATATTTTTGTTATCACTTCAGTGTTCAATTGTTTGAAAATTATAAAACAAAGCATCTATGATGCTGAGGTGCTCTCCTGTTATTCTACTGCAAAACGAAATGGATGAAGTAACACTTTTTCTTACCAAGAACAATTACAATATGAATTAAGATTTTTATCATGTATCTTTTTTCTATTTTCTTAAAACAGAAACTTGTCTTATACCTTTCATGAAGATTAAACAGAACTTCACTGTATCTAGGTTTTTTTCTGAACTCAATGCTTCTACTCAAAGTAGATTCCAGTATTCTACTCTTTCTAATAATTTTCCTTGAAAATTTCTGGACTAATATCCAGGGATATTAGTTCAGAGAAATGGTTGTGTCTGTCAGCTCCTGTCTTTTAGCATGAGAAATCTTTATCTTTGCTATGATGTTTCATTAATGTTTTTAAGTGGCTGAAAACAAACAAGCAAAACCCTCATTTCCATCCTACCAGCTCAATCACCCAAATGTTTGGCTTGTGAACACCATCATCCCTTGAATCTGGAATATTAATAAATAATTTAATGTGCAGAAAGGAAAAATAATTCTAAACCCTAGTTATCAGGCACTAGCAAGCCCTAGAATGGAGGAAAGCCTTTATAAACTTATTTCAAAAGTCATTTACACAAAACTGCCTATTAAGAAATGATGAAACCAGAAAAGTTGTCCACATATATTTTTCATAGACTGTAGAATGTTGATCTTTCAGTTGTCTTAAGTTCAAGCGGGTCAAAAAGTGATGTGATAGAAACAATTAATCCAATTAAGCAATAGTCGTATATGTACAGATATCAATGAAGTTCTGGAAAACATTCTATATTGCATATATATATATAGCACGAGAGAGAGAGAGAGAAATGAAAAGAAAAATATTTCAGAACTGCAGATACAAATTTTATATAAATTTTCAGATTTTATGCAGCATTTGGGGTGAATCTGTAATAATATTTTAGTTCATCTAAAGTACAAACTACAGAAATTAATCTCCTTATCCCCAAATTTGTGCTTTTCTATACTTGGAAGATGCACCATGAAACAAATATGTTGGACCCTTTTGAATCAAATTCCAAAGAAGGAAATGGTCCAAAAGCCTCCCTAGATAGCTTGAACTAAAAGGAGCTCAGTTCACACTATCAGACAAGCTACTCCACAGTAAATCTCCACAGAATGCATACAGTATGAAAATAAGTCTCAGAGTCCACTGTTTCACCATACAAATCAATTCCTCTTGTGCCATTCTATTTGTTATTGTAGACAGAGACAATTTTTAAAAATTGCTTTCTCTTTGTTTTGTATCCCTGCACAAAGAGAGGCTTGTGTCTGCAAAGGGATCTTTGCCAGAATGCTGCTGAAATCACAGATACAGATACCTAAAGCATATATGAACCTTTCAAAAGATAAAGCCTTAGTATTAGCAAATCATTGATGCACAAGTAATGTCTGCTAGGTAACGCAAAATATTCCTGCTGCTGGGATGAAATATTTTGAATAAATCAAAAATATACCACAGTGTTCTGTATAGAAATGATTAGCTAAAAATGAAAATAAATTACCATCAGAAAAGTATTGAATTATTAATACATATGTTGAATCAAAGTTGAACTCTTTATGTCTTAAGTCTCACCTATGTGCTGTCATTACTAAACAGGTTAATTATAATATTATTGACAATATTTTGGTTTTAGTTACTCCTCACGAGACCCTAGCCCAATATGAATGGGAAACTCATAGCATCAAATTTTAGGAAAATTCAACAATAATTCCTGGATGAATAAGATCAAATTCTAAATATATATGAATGCATTACCAAGGCATTTCAAGTTTAATAGGGAAGATATACAAATACATTCAGTACAGAGACAAAGATTCATTCTTTTTCTGAGTGATTAGGAATAAGCCTTTCTGCACTGGTCACCAATATTATATTGATGATGATGACATATTTTCCAAAATCTGCAGCTGAAATGTTTTCCAAAATTAAGTAGTATATTCAATATTTTGTATTATTTTTATCTACAGGGTAGTCCCCAATGTTTGTTTACTATTTAATCATTTAAGTTGTACAAATTATTTTTTAAACTTAAATGTCTTAAATTTAAAGGCATAGTGATTTTTAATGATTGACATATCTTTTATAAATTGGACAAGATAAGCTCAGGCATAAAATCTAGGATAATCAACTACACTTCTCTACAAAAATGAAAGGACAGAACCCTAGAAGTGTATCCCATCTTGGATGATGTTTAATAGAATGGAAAAATTCTTCACTAAATACTGAGGAATTTAAATTAGCTACATAATTTGAAATCACTCAAGTCAGATGAAACAAATGCCATCTTGGTGAACACTGCAGCTATGCAAGTTATAATAATAAACATGCCACAGGCTCAAAATACAAGGCCTTGAAAGGGAAAATGATTAATTTTATTCAGAAATTAGATATTTGGAAAAGCATTATCGATTGTGCTATACAGGGAGAAAAAGGAAGACTTGAATGAATGTAAAAATATGTTTTGTTCCATTATTTCATTTTAATCAGGGTTACATACACTATCATTGTGACAAATAGATTGTTGGAAAAAATATATTTGAATGAGGTAATTGAAGAGGAAACTGAATTACACTCCAAGTATATTTATCTATACAGCTACTTTGCATAATTAAAACTTCTGCCAAAGATGTAAGGCTATTTGTTAATTTGCTTATTTTTTCACATTTCATAGAATAAATACTTTAAAAGCATTGCATTACTGTAAAAATAGAATATGCATTTTCTTCTGCTCTAGGAAAATGTCTGAAGTGCAATGAGTATTTCAAAAAACTAATTAAAAGGAGACATTTAAGTGATAATAAACTAATTGTTGCAAATATATCCAAAATAGACAAAAAGAAAATATGTATTTTTTTTAAAAAATGATAAATTAAAAACCTACTGATATGTAGCTATTGCTGCCTATTTTCTATTATGGCCATCTGGAATACCATCCTGTTGCTGTAGTTTAAAACTACTCTGTAATTGTCAGTGATAGTATTTTAAGCAAATTGCTTAAAACTACTGAAATGCAAAACTATTCTTTTACGCTTGACTCAAAATGTTAGTAACTGTTTGAATGTAGTTAACATGTTAAAGGTGCTTTAAATGTACAACCTTTTAAGAAGTACTGATATATTTACCTGTGGAATTGATTACAACAATCAACTTTTTATGCAACTATTACTGAATGAGAAAATAGTGTAATCTTACAGAAGAACATGTTTGTGGCTTGATTTAATTTTCTTTTCTTCCAAAATCTAGTGGTGAGATTCTATTAAAACAAATGTTATCTTGTGTTGTCTAATAAAAACTTTTTTGGCATGTGTTTATCAATGTGTGCTCCAGCCAAATATTACAAGCATGACTTTTGAAAGAGGGAATGAGACAATTGTCTGGAAGAAAACAGCATGGTGTTCACTATATTCTTGAAAATAAATACTTTTATTATCCTAGGACTTGATTTCCACATGTACAGTTTCATTTTCATTTTTTCATGTCAAAACCACTTTTATCTTTCACTTCAGATTTGACTCCACAAATGAAGGACATTATGTTAATCACTCAAAATAGTTTTGTCATACACTTTAAAAAAATCATCAAAGAACTTATGAATCTGAATTAAAGTCAAATTCATATGCATACATAAAATACTGTAAAATATAAAAGAAAAGCACGAGTTATAATAAAAATATTTAAACTCAAATTACTCATAGGTAAAACTTTATAGATCTGTTTTTCATAGGGTGTTACTATCAATAGGTTTTAAGAGTCAAGCTAGTTGAAATATTCTCTAACTGGTGTGCATAAAAAGAAGAATATCAATTAAAAACATGGCTATACATGTCAGATTTCACCACCAATTTAAAAGCTGAAGAATAAAATTTCAGGTATGACAACTGTCATTATACAGGAATATGTTATGCAAAAATACTTTCTTCTGTTGATGAATGCAGGATGTCCTTCATTGATAAGAACCATAGACTGGTGCAAAGATTCCCTTTTAAAAGATTCAGGTGATTTGCTTCCCTTTCAAAACCTTTTCTGTATAGGTCAGCTGTGGAAGCATTCACAGATGTTTCTTCAGATTGGTCATTTTTTTGCTTATGAGAAAGATGCACTAATTTTTGCTAAGAGGAACATGTATTTGCTAGATCTCATGTTCCGTTAATCACTTTAAGGCATTCTCAAAAAAAGATAATAGAAAGAAAAACACTCTAGGCTTAATAAATGGCTGATTTTGATGGAATGTCTCATATAAATAAAATAGACAAAAAGGGACTCATGATACATTTTGTTATGTGGTTGATGAAGGATGAGTTCAAATTATGGTTCACTAAACCCTACAGTTTTAGTAGTCACTGCATAGTCATCCCTGTCAATCACGCTTTTACAGATATTTTTTGATCATAAGAACATTATCAAGATTTTTCATAAATACACTGTCTCTAGAAAGTTCTACAAAAAGATCACAAACTGGAGTTCATATTCTTTTATTTCACAGCTATAGACCAAACAGGTAGCTTTCAAAATCATGAGAAAACAGCCTGATGAATTTCCTGGAGGAAACTACAAGCCCAGAGAACCATACTGTGATTGAAAGATGATTGAAAGAAGTCCACATTGTCTTTTCAGACATCCCAATTCATTCTTACCAGACACGCTCTCAAATATTCATCTAGGAATGTTTTTGATGCTATGACTGTAATTCAAGACAGTCTGATGCTTGTTATCAGTTCCAAAGAAGTTTTAAATATTAAGATGTTATTAAAAAAATGTGACAAGGCAAAATAAATCTTCATTACTTCTACCATTGAGAAGTGTCACATAGAGATGGAATTTTTTTGCCTAATCACTTTTCTTTCTCTCCAATATCAATGTAGGGGAAGTACCAAGAGCAAAAATGCTTTGGACACTTGATGTAATTCCATTCTTTTATTGTATAGTGTCATGCAGAACATAAAATGGAGGGATAAAAACCAAAGTTTTGGGATAAATAGGTTTCACAGAAAAAGAGTAACATTTGACTAAAGTAAAAATAGAACTCAAATAAAATGTAAGAATTTTTCATTCCAAAACCTAGTTTTTAGAGTATTGTTATTCAGAAAGAAATTAGGATCACATCTTGAAACTATAATGTAATTTAGAAAAGAATCACATACTCCACAGGCTTAAGCTGGCCCATAGGTTCTGATAAACTGCATGGATAGCAAGTATTGGGATCCTCATAGAACATGGTCATTCTTAATGTTCAGCAGGGCAATGAGAACTCTTCAATTTTCTCTCTGACTATAACAGAGAGAGCCTTCCTGGCAAGGAATCTGGGCTTAAGTCTGAACTTTGCTATACATCTACACCACAAATTGTTTTCCTGTGAGAAGTCACCCCAGGCAGCTCTGAATGAATTGCACTGGAAGGCTGTTTGTGAGCTTCTTAAGTGCTTTGCGTCTCTGTTTATACAACACCATATAGTTGAATGTGTGCAATTTCCACTTTGAATGCTGCAACTTTCAGGATTAATTTCACTATTTATTCTTCATTTACTTCATGTGAATGAATAAGATTAGAGAGGTCAAATCCTTGGCTGATATAAATCAATGTACTCTTGTTGTCTGACTCCAGACGTCTGTTCTTTCCCTAGTTATACCAAGATGTTTTTCTTTTTTCAAACAAAACAACATAACGGGCAACAGTATTGTCATGGCTGCAGACCGTCTTGGATCTTGATTGCATGAGGCAGCATGCACTTCATAAAGCCAGCTGGCATTAGCAAAACACTTTCTGGTCAATGCCCTCTAAAAATAAAACAGTATCAATCTCACCAAGAGCAGACCCCTATTGTAAAGTCCAGAATTAAATGCTGCTCTCCCATTTTGCTGCTTTATTGCTGCCACTATGCCATCTGGCCAACAAAATTATTTCGCACTGCATCAGCTTTATGCCTGTAACTTTTAAAGCACAAATATTTATATTTGAGTTTTGTCCAAAAATTCTCCTAGATAAGTAGTAGAAAAAATGTTTCTCTTTTCAGTTCAGGACAAACAAAGCAGAAAGTCTGGGCAGATATAGGGGAAAGAAACAATTCAAGAACTTTACAGTGTAAAAGAAATTCAATACTTGTATGACTTTTACACATATTTGAACAAGTAAATTATAATTGATTTTATGCTGATGTCTTCATCTTAAATGACACGGCTTTCTCAGATTGTTCCATATGATTATCGGTTATTGGATCAAAACAGATGTAAAGACGCATAGAATTGAATACACAGCTCTTATTCAGAACTCTGAATGGAACAGTTAGATCAATTAACTTTGTTTTCTTTAATTTCATGCCTTCAAAGATGAAATTGTACTTGTTTAAATCATTATGTAAAAGGTAGCAGAAAATGCATAATTTTCTAATTGTAAAATAATTAAGTGATGTTCATGTAATTGCATTTATCACAGCACTCTTCAGCTAGAAGGAAGGAAGTTGAAAGGAAATGAAAAGAATGTTGGAAAGTTTGGATTTAATTCCTGGCTCTGCACAAATGTCATGTTTTGCTTTGGCAATGTCTTTCACCCATCTGTAGATTCAAGACAAGGATTATCCTTTACCTTTGTATAATGATTTCCTTGACCTTCTAAGTAGACTTTGTAAGCCGATGGTAGAGACTGTTGGGAGCACAGATGGGAAAAACTGCACAAGCTAATGTAACAGGATTTCAAATAACTGAAGACATTGCAGGGGGCCACCACAACCCCAAGAATCCAGAACACGAGGGATACTGCTGAATTTTTTATGCTATGAATCTTCTTGGAAACTGAAAGAAAAATGCATGTAAATTTCTGGCCAACAACACTACTATAAATATGCAAGCATAACACTGACAAAATGTTTCCAATACTGCATATCATTATGCAGATTTATTTCAATTGTTTCCAAATTATAAGCCTCTGCAAATAAACACAGCAAAAATAACTAAAGGTAATGGGCACACCACTGGGATTTAACAAACATTGACTGTGTCCCAACTTCAAGAATATATTCTGAGCCAACTCTGCCTCAGTGGAATATATGTGCTCTCAAAAAAGCTCAACTTCCCTGAACTATAAAACCAGCTAAAACTACACTTTCTGTAGCTTCACAATTATGTTAATATTTCAAATTTTAAAATAAAATATTTTTATTTCTTCTTTCTGAATTTAACTGAGTTTTATGCTGAATTGAGCAGTATATGTTTTGAATACACATTTATAAAAGATAAATGCTTTCCACAACTGTTTTCTTAATTCCATTTTTCCCCCACAAATTTTCATTTTGATAAAGAAAGTATCTTTTCAGATAAATCCAATACTTTTTCTTTTCCCTATACTTTTTCTTCTCCCTACTCCTTAAAAGTGGAAGAACCCTACTGGTTTTAAAAGGTATCAGAATCCCTATAGTTTAGTGACTCCTGCACAGAACCCACATGTGACAGTACTAATGCAGTGAGATTTTTTGGATAGAAAAATCCCTCTCTACTTAATCCTATAGATATAATCATTCACACAACTTTATTCAAAATATACACACACAACCTTTATGAAATTTCATAAATCTGCACACACACACTGGACATGAGTGTATTTACACAAAGAATCATTTGTGTAATCCCTTTTTCAACATTCACTGTCCTCATACTTCTCATCTTCTTGCTTTTATATGAAACCTTCTGTATGTCTGAGATACTGGTCTTTGGGTAAACGGAAAGGACAGTGATAGAGGTTACAAAAGCCATAATCCTGCTGTTATCCCATTCCCTGTTGTCAGATGAATGTATCTTCCAGACACAATCTGAGATTAGTTTGTATCTTAATATCAAGGACAAAAATATGGAAATGCTGAGTTGCTTTAACTTTTATGTTGATTTTGCTATCTCAGGTCTGTGTCATAAGTAATCATAAAATCACAAAATGTTTGAGGTTGGAAAATGCACTTGGAGGTCAATCATCTAGACCAACCTTCTTGCTCAAGTAGGATCAACTAGGGCCAATTTTCCAGGATAATGTCCAAAGAGCTTTTGAATACCTCCAAAGACAGAGACTTCGCAACCTCTCTGGGCAACCTGTGCAAGTACTCAGTCAACCTCATAGTGTTTCCTGGTGTTCAGAAAGAACCCCCTATATTTCAGTTTGTGATCCTTCCCCTCTACTTAGCACTGGTGAGACTTCACCTTAAGTACTGGGTCTGGTTCTGGAGTAATATAAAAGACAAAAGATATAAAAAGACAGCAGGAAAAGAGTAAATCAGATGTCTGACTACCCATATATATATGTTTTGCCAAATAGTGTTTTGTTGATAAAATAACTTATGGGTTATGTGTATTTTGGCTGCAGCAAAACTCTTATGAGATTTTTCAGAAAAGTCTAAGCAATATTAAAAACACAACTATACTGACATAAAAGATGCTTAACGTGAACAAGCTCATATATTTTCTAGGAATAATGCAATGATATGGTTATGGTTTTTTTTAAGAAGTTCAGAGTTTTTCAAAAGTACAAATTATTTTAAGTATAAAGCATTATTTATAAATTAATCATTACAGATTACGTCATCGGAGAAAAAAACCCCACAGGATGAGAAAAGTAAAGTGATTTCCCTAACTTAAAGGTTCACATTTTTCTCTCTGAAAAATCTGGGTACATTTGAACTGTTGCATTTGGCTGGTATGCATGGCTTTTTGAGGTATGATAAGTATCATATTTAATGGACATACAGAACTTTTCCATGTGTGAAGAATAACCTACCATGTAATAATTCACAAAAGTACAGAATAATTCAATTCATTATATATGTGATATGTTTACTGCTGATCTATTCAGTAAGTCAAGATGCTAAGTGACTAGATTAAAGATATTACTGATCAACTGGAAAAATTGCTCTTTTTGCCTGTTCATTTCACACTTCAGATAAAATAACAAGTCAGAATCAGTGAAGAGAACTTTCAGGACTGTTAAAGGCCCTGCTGTGATTACTCTGTTAATAAGGTCACATAATACCTGAATATAATTCACATAGTGAAATTTATAGTGGACTATTTTAAAATTATACTTTTCCAACTTTATTATTTTTACCGTGCACATTTATAAAAATAAGCCCGACAGGTTCAGGGGAATGAACAGTCATGATACTCGATGGTAAGGGACTTACAATACCAAAAGGGTACAAAAAGATCAGGTTCAAGTCATACCATCAAGAACATACTCTAGAATTCCTAATCTCCGAGAACATGACTCCCATGGGATCTATGAATCTGGGAAATAATAACTGAACTGGCATTGCTGATTCCAAATTTCATGACAATACTACAGGAAAAGGATTTCTAATATAATCCTCAGGTTTCACAATTCGTTATGAAAAACCTGGAAATGAGCATGTATCACCTGCAAACTACAAAGAACATATATAATCCAACATGCAAAGATGAGATATCACATTCTACAACTAAACACAGGGAATTACCTTCTATACCAACTGGTGCCCAAAGGTGGGCTCTCATGGCTGGCACAATAACATTCACTTCAATAGTTTAGATAAGACACAATGAACAAATGGAAACAAACTCTGAAGGCTTCTAATCTGAAGGAGCAGGAGTATTTTGCCACTATTGCTTCCTGTGGATTTAGACAGAAAGAAATGCAGCAAGTTCCTAACACATTCAACTAGTTAAACAGGTCTAGCTGAGTCTGGATGGATGTAAGATATTCCTCTGATGGGATAGTCATGATGGAATGTAACTTGTAAAGTTGAAAATCTGTCTGAAACCTCTAGGAGTGTTCATGCAGAGCACTGAAGCAAAAACATGTTAATGGTTGTGTTTATAGTTATCACATTATTTGGCTTGCTAATGAATATTTCGTACATATATCAAATTCAAGATGTTTATACAGTGTTGCCAAAGACATGATAAATAGAGATAATTCAGTAAACAAGTGTTTGATCCTGCATATAGCAGTTATGCAATGCATTTTCTAATAGTTTGATTTCTTTCATATGCACATATTTCTAAATCATCCTATCAGAACAGGAGAAACATGCAACTCAGAATATTTTTCTAAATTTGAATTGTTAGTTAAGACAAATGACCTCCATTGATTCATATTAATCTCCATTTTGGATGCTCCTAAACTGATATTTCATGATCAAACCCAGAATCAGACTTCTTTTTACTTAAGAGGCACTATGCTTGACAAGGAAATAGCAGATTCAATCACATTCAGACTTGAAAAAAGGATAAGAAAGTACTGTGGTGACAGAAAAATTGTATTACAGGCACATCCATTAAAAATACAGATGGCCATGTTTGCTGTCAAAATACTGAAAAATGCTAAAATGACATTCAATCAGAGCAGAAATATTTGTAGTAACCAAGCTCAGAAAACATTATTATTCCAATGTTTTTTCATAGTTCTCAAATATAAACTCATCAGTCACATGTATACTTTCAGACAGTTTAAAACTGTTACCTGTTTACTCAGCAATAGTACAATCATGGGAAATTTCCTTCCATAATTTATGTCCTACGTTTTTATTGTTCAGTGTTTCACCATAAAGAAAAACCTGGACATAGCTCTTCTACAGTAAATAAGTACCCACCCTTCAAAGATATCAAGATATTTGTTAATACTTAAACTTTCTGAGCAACAAGTTTCTAACCAAGTAGTAATTTTAGACTAGGCTATGACATTGCAATTTACAAGTAATTCAGAATATGAATGGGTACCAGTAAGTTCTGTTTGCTGTATGTAAGCAATCATATAAAGTAAGCAAAACACAAGAGGTGCTTTAATTCACTAAACTTTTCATGTCATAAGACAGTACCACAGTGCACAGTCCTTTCTCCAGGCCAGCTGATAGTTGAGCTTTAGTTCTGACTGTGGTCTTTCACAGATGTGGTCAATGACATCTCTTTTCCAGTTCAGTCCATGGCATCACTAGTTAAGATACATATCAAAAATCATCCCTTTGTGATCCTAGAGTAGGATCCTCTACAGAAATGGGACATAGAGAGTTTTAGAAAGGGATTCTGGTATGCAGCACAATTTAAATTAGAAGATGACTTCACAAAACTTTCAATCCTGTTACAAGACCATGAGAGGTCAGAATCAGCCTTCCAAATAGCAAAGAATCTCTACTTTATTTAACCTCCTGTACCTATGTTCTGGGTTTGCCCAGGAAGGGTCAGTCTTGCAAGTGACCTACTTTGCAGGAAACTTGCTTCCTGAGAAACAGAGCCAGTGACCAGCTAGTTTTGAGTATTGATAGGTATATAATCCAATTAAAAGTTGTTGTTCCGCCTCCAGGAAAAAAACATTTAAGAGAGAGACACCTGAGAAAAAACCCTTTTTTCCTGTCCTGTTGCTGCCAGAGAAGCAAGTCCTGTGCTTCTCTCTCTGGTAAGACTGGGCCCTAGCCCTCCCCAACTACC
>VZTJ01006430.1:37025-107085 GCA_013397795.1 Orthonyx spaldingii | reverse complement strand
AAACCATAAGAACTGTATTTCTTGTGGAGAAGTCAACATGGTAAAGCAGGAGGAAACTTCTCTCCCTAAATGAACTGAGAAAAGACTAATTTAAAAGTGGTAAACTGACTGAAAGTCGAAATGTTGTTTTTTGTATTGTCATTGGGAAAGAAATGAAGAGGTAGGAGGAGCAGAGGTGTTCTGAGGGTTTTGTTCTGGTTCTTAATTTTTTTCCTCCTTCCTTTTACGTCTGTTAATAAACTTTCTTTATATTCTTTAAAGTTTGAGCCTGCTTTACCTACTCCTAATCCTTATCTCAGAGCAAAATTAAATAAAATCTGGTGAGTATGCTGACATTTAACCAGAAACTCAGGTGAACAAACTCAAACCACTACACAAAATTGGTGTTTCCGCCTGGTTTCGAACTGAACCAGTACAACCTACCAAGAACAGGCTTGCTAATATGTTCTGTTCAGTGTAAACACAGAACAGATAGAAAGAGTAGTCACAAGGGTTCTCTTTTTCTTTAACCAGCTCTCTGAAATGTGAAGGGCCGAATCAGGGACTGTACAACTAGCTCTTCCCAGAGGCATCAGAGAAAAATCTAGAGGTCAAAAGAGAAGGATCATCTAGAGGTCAAAAGAGAAGGATCAACTTCCATGCATATTCTCATGGAAGAGTAATGGCTAAAGGAGGCTGATTTCCTCCTTAGTCTATAAGATAAGCACATTGGTTATAACCAGTAGTGAGTTAGACTCAAACCTCACAAAAGATTGAATATGAGAATACCTCTAGAAGCTACAAAGGCTCTGAAAAACTGCAGAGGATTATTAGAATTGAGATATCTTTGTACAGGTCATATTCATCTAAATAATTAATAATTAATAATACAATTTTAACCTACTAGTTTGTACGGAAATAGGTTAGGATCAAAACAAAATTTATTCTGTGTGCCAACCTACACGTGTTGAAGCCTCTCTAGCTGGTTTTCAAGTTGAAGGATTTATTGGGGTTTGACATATCTACCAATAATTCTGCCTGTCAATATAACTATAAATAATGTTTTTTAAAAAAAGGAGAGAAAAAAGACCAACTGAGCAACTGAATTTTAAATTCCTGAAATGCATTTGCAGTAGTAAGCTGGTACATTACTTGTTCTTTCCAGATTGTTCTCTCTTCAAGCCATTGTAAATTGGAAGTAAACCCTTGGCAGCAATACTCCTTGAGTCTGCACTAACCTGTTCTCCAACATTTGAGACAGAAATAGGAACACTTAAATGTCAAGTGAGCTAGCACAGTAACAGGTGTCTCTTGGGGAGGATGGGTCTATACTAAGTGAGCAAGTGAGTGCCTCCTAGGGGTTTAAGGGGCATGGTTAATTATTAACCGCAGCTACTGCAATTCTCCGCTATTTAGAATGCATGTTTTAAAATTCACAAGGTCAGAAAATATGTCTGTGTGGGTGGGTGTCTGAGAAGGCTCTCAAGGGGAGAAGAAGACAAACGGTGCTGAGAAATGCATGCATTTACTGAGGTGCTGAGTGCTAGTCCTAAGAAAAACTACTTTACCTTCAAAGATAAGTAGTACTAGAGGAGAGGCATTTAAAAATGTGTAATGAAAAGAGCAGTCAATGATTTTTCTCCAGGAATTATCTTTTTGGTGCTGTTTTTGAGAAGATTGACTAAGAAGAACTCTAAGTTATTTGTTTAAATCTGCTACAATTTTAGAGAGTCTTTTTCCTGTGGGTTTTTTTCACACTCAGTTCTATTTCCTTCTTCATGCACATTTTATGGTAACATTGATTTTTTGTACTATTCTTTGGAGAAATTAGCATGCACATTCTGTCCCAAAGCTGCAATAATACATTTTTGGGTAAAGCAACATCAAAAATATGACTGAAATAGTAGAGAGCAGGGCTGCACAGAGAATGCAAATACAGCAAGGGAAGTCCTGGCATCCTTAGAGTTATTGATCTTGAACCATCAAAGAAGGCCTACAAAAGACCTGAAAATCTTTTACAAAGTTGAATTATGGAAGTGATTTTTATAGTCTTCATTAGAAACATTAAAAGGGCAAATTACAAATACAGAACAAGTTACAATGAATAATTTGCAAATTTTTACAAGTGTTTGACACACACGTGTTTCTTTCAGTCTCATTGTCTTGTTTCAATGTAATAATGCAAGATCTCTGTTAAATATATATTGACCCAATTCTAGTTATAGCAGAGATTTGCTTATTTTTATACCATGTTTTCCTTTCAAAATAAATTTTCCATGGAAAATTCTGGCACCTCTTGTTTCAGAAAAATTAAATCATGCTGTTTGAATGAATCAACTGATTTGAATGCTTCTTATTTTATTTATAATATTAAAATTAAAAAACTTATTTCAATAGTAGCAATGAAAGTCAGCCTTTTGTTTCCCTGAAAAACATAAATATTAGCACCCTTCTTTAAACTATTTTAAACAAATGATATTTCCAATAGCAAAGTGTTCCATGTGGAAAATTTTAGAAACACTCCACTTGATGTAATTTCTTTGCCATGCTACAGGTAATTTATCTAGTCACTGAAAATAATTTTATTTATTACAAGATTATCCATGAGATCCACCCATACACCTTGTACTTCCACACAGTCTTGCAACAAAACACAAACAGTGGACAGATGAGAACAGGAACACTCTCCATAGCCATCTCTCTCAAAAAATTTCCATTACTTATTCGTTCAATCCACAGTCTGAGGAGTCTTAACAGTATTAAGGATGTGATTCATATTGACAGTGTGTACTTATCAAAGAAACAATTTTTAATGTTAAAACAAATTATTTAATGTGTTAATTGCGTGTCAGATTGAGTATTTGTCTGAGTTGAGCACTCTGGGTGAAGAGAAATGCATAACAATGTGGGATGGCAGTGAGGAATATAGAATTCTTCATGTAATCAGAAGGTGTTATATGTTCTTCTGTACATGTTATTGAATCCAGAAAATAAGACTAAGCCTTTATTAAGAGCTACTGAATTATAATGGCGGATTTCTGGCTTAGGCAGTTGTGGTCATCTGAACTCTGGTGAAGCTAGCCAGTTATGTAGGAGATGTACCAGGTAGCTGATAACCCACAAATGTGTATTACGTTATATCTGTTGTCATTCTTTTATATTAAATGATTAGACAATTTTGTAAATCAAGCTTTAGAAAGAAAAAAAATGGTGCAAAATCATAATGGCTAAGTCTTCTTCATAAAATATACACTGACCTGCACTTCTGTGATTTATTCTTTTTTTGCTGTGGTAAGCACAGGTATGTTGATTATTTCAAATGGAAATATCAACTCATTGTCTGGATAAAATCTTTCAGCAACATGCTCTCCTGGCAAATATCCTATAAGTAAATTTTAGTTTTGAATGCTTCAAGTTACTTTATTTTTTGATTGAAAAAGTTTTAAAATAAGGAGGAAAGGAATGTTAGTGTTTTGAGAAAGATCAAAATGCTGTTTTGTGGGTCCTGGAAAAAACTATTATCAAGAGTAGGTGGTCTGACTAGCATGTAGAAGAAATTTATGTGTATAAGAAGTATCAGTAGCATTACAATGAGAATAAACAATATAAAATTGCACCAATAGGTGACAAACTGTCCTTTGTGACAAACTTCAACTGAACTAATGAGATAATGACCAATTTGAAATGCAGGATGAAAAAACATAGTCAAATATCAAGGCCTATCCGGACTGAATAGATTTCAGAAGAAACCAATAACCTCTTTCACTTGGAAAATTTTCATTCTGGTAGATCTCTTATAAAGGAATCCAAGGAATTATATTTTCTATTCTGAGTGTTTTAGCAGTCATATAATCAGGTGTTATCGTGAGTCTTAATGACTGCAAGCAGGATCAGTTCATGAACAAATTTCAAAAGTTGGTCTTTGAGGCAAATTTCATCGGTCACTATGCCCTTAGAGACAATATTTTTCTGTCTTTGAACTTTGATGATTACATCAAAACCAGAAGAAACAACAAGAAAATTATTTTATTCTCCTGTGGAGATAAAACATTGAGACTAATTTCATGCCTCCCTAGAATAAAGAATTTGAAATCTAGAGTTACTCCTGAAAAGCAAGTGAAGAAATAAACAATACACAAACTCCTTCATTTCTGCGACTGAGATGAACATTTGTGGTTGGATATGCTGCTTGCTACAGAAGTTTCTAGAGTGCTGTTGATTTCTAAAGTGCTATAGAAATCTAATGTGCTAGATAAGAATATTGGTGTTATCTTACTCCAACAAATTTGGTCTAGAAATTGTAGGTTACATTTCAATAGGGAAAACAATTTTTCACTGTGCTGCACCAGCAGAAAATAATATTATATTTTTAATTGACATTACTATTTTACCATTGGTTATGGGCCTCAAGTTCTTTGTCAATGTTCTAAATACTAGTGAGGTAACCTGGTCTTCTGCTGAACACAGGGAATAAAAATACAAACAAGATAAATAGAGTAAGTATCCCCTGTCGGATCAATATGGATAAAGTGACATGTCGAATACATACCACTGTAATTCTGGCTAGTCAGCTATTGTGATTCACTCCTATGCTGACTCAGTGCTTCAGAGTGAAATAATGCCTCCCTCCCACTCCTCTAGTGCTTGCCAAATCCCATTAGGAAAGGTACAGCAATTAAAGTTAAATAATGCCATGCTATCCCACTCTGCCCAGAAGGTACTCCTGAATGTCTCTGAAGTCAACTAGAAAGGAAACCTCTCGGTCCAATTCCAGTAGAAAATATTAATATCAGTGAGGACCAAGATCTGGGCAGATCTCTCCTGGAAAGTGATCCAGGAAACCAGGGTGACTATGACATAGATCAGGCAGTGACAGCACTGAGAGGGAGCAGCCCCATTGCACCTCAGCCAGGCAAGCAAAGAAGGGTAGTGACACCAACAGGTTCTATTAACAGCATGAGGAGCATCAGGCTAATGGCAGCACCAGGCTGATGCCAACTAAGATCAGCCCAGAAAACTCAAAAAGCAATTCATGAACAGCCATGTCTGAGTTGAAGTGGCATTCCTGGGCCCACTTGTTTCAGATCAATTGCTGTACTAGTGCCTAGGATTTAGTGTTACTTATGACTTTGCCCCTATCATTGCATAAAACCAGTCTTTTTTTCATGGATTTGATGTGAAACAACAGTCTCTTGTGCAAATTTTGAAACAGATATCCTTTATAATTTCATGTCCTCAGGAAAAAAACTTTCAAGTTCTATATGAGATGTATTTTTCTCAAATAGAAAGGCTCTAGCTACCAAGACATATTTTTCCCAATGGAAAAAAACCCCAAACCACTGCTACATCTGCCACAATATTTCACCTGAAATAGCCAGCAGTAGGAGCCTTACTGCACAGTCATGTCACAAGAGGTCTTCTGCTATCTTGAAGTACAATGAAAGACATTAGTTTGGACACCCTTTAGTTTACCCTGACTGGCATGGGGCTGCACAGGGCAACAGAGAAAGAAGAATGTCATGAGTGGTCTCAGAAAGGTCCATGAAGAGTAGTGGGCATTTTGCATATCATCAGTAAACACCACTACTTAAAAAAACCCCACTATCACAAGCTGAATATTCCCTTGTGTTCTGCACAGACAGGCATAAAGGAGAAAGAGGTTTGTGGGTGCTTTATTTTTCTTACATGCTTGTGGAACAATTTTGGTTACACTCTCCTCAGTATCTTGGCACCTGGAAGTGCAACCGCTTAGCAGGGTGTCTGAAAACATTTGGCTTTAGCCTGTGACTCATCATGCACTTTAGGTGCCTGTTTATTAATCAAGAATCACACACCCTGCTGCGTGTTATAATTTTCAAGGAAGCAACAGAACCATTAGTGTTCGGTGGTTCTTGTTTTGTATCTCACATCCAAGTCAAAATTAACCAACACACCTGAGATTTAATTATTCTAAGCACCCTCCCATTTCAGTCTTTTGTGTAGTTCAGCCTTTCCCTGCCATTCTATGTTCTCACAGACAGGTCCTAAGAATTTCTACAGGCACTTCAACAGTATTGCCTGTGTTCGTATTCACATTTGTAAGTTTGAAAAACAAATAACCTACTTTTTTTCTGAAAATCTGTCTGTGACCAAAGGAAATTTTGGAGAAAAAAAAAAGGTAAGATTTAATGCTTTAAAAAGGTATATATTCCAGATATATTTTTAAATTACACACACAGAGACTTCCTACTATAATGGTGGCATGTAAATAACAAGAAAATGAGATCAAATACCAGAAGTAAAAGTATTTCCTTTTCTTAAACACCTTTTTTTTTTTTTTTTTTTAATAATTAAGCTTTGTGATTACAGTGCTGATTTCTCCTGGTCAGCTACAATGATTTTTCTACTTACTTTAATTGAAACAAAAATATGGAAGCCTCACCAGGTATATTTCTCATCTAGTTGCCTGATTAATAGACATAGATAATTGCTGGAACTTTAGAAAGACTTTTTTTTTTAAAAGAGAAATCTTTTTCTCAGTTAGTATGTCATACTAAAATGAAACTTTGATGGCAGCCATTCTGAAATCAAGTTGTTCAACTGTAGTCTTTGCTCCCACTCCACCCTTAGTCTTGCTGATCTCATATCACTTGATATTATCCCTCTGCAATTTACGACAGCCTTAACTTCTAATAGCTCTCATAGAACAGTAAAAACAGTCCAAAAATGGCAATGAGAAAAAAAAAAAAAAAAAGAATAAAAAAGGAGTTATGGTGAGGGAGATAAGTGATATTTGAAGATCACCAGTACTATATCTCTTGAGAATCTACCTGTATCTTGATGGATCATGAAACACTAGAAACTAGAGTAATCAGTGATATGTATTTCACGAAAATAACAGAATCAGTTTTGCCAAACAGGAACTAAAGAGGTAGAATAAATGTATTTTAAAAACACCCCAAACACACATAATAAGTGGTAAATTAAAAACTGAGGTAAAATTACATGTCATTGTTTTCAGATGCTGATTACCTGATTCATGTCTCCAGCATTAATAATGTTGACATATTTTACTGATGGCAATGGCTGTAGACCAAAAGTCAGTGTAGATTTAGTCTCATAATACCTTCATACTTTTAAATGAAAGACTCAGAAGCTTCTTGCTTCTGAACTACCAAGAGGGAATAACAAATTACTCTTCCATTGCTTTTAGAAGAAAAGGAGTAAGATTAGGCTGTAAAGCACTCTTATATTTGCAGCTCATTTTGACACATAAACAAGGTTATCAGCATAATCCAAAGACTGTGAAGTTAAACCTTTTCTTATTTAGGGATAAAAAGCAATTAAAAATATGTTGTTATATAGTCCCATTTAGTTTCTTCATAAAGGTGCATTAATTGAAAGTCACAATTGAACCAACTTCCTGGAAGGGTTTATTCCACAGGTAATTAAAACTACTGCAGAATTAATGTTTTTGATTTTGTCAGGAAGGTGCTAACTGTGAAATCAGAAGCTTCCTACAGATTAGGTGAGAAGTCAAATTCCTCTTTGCACTCACACAAGAAATGTGAATAAGAGAAATTGCAAAAAGCATCAGTGCAAACAATGATTTATACAGGGAAACAATGCAATTTGAAGGACTGAGACAATTCAAAAGCCTTTAGGAAACACTATGAAATAAAATATATTTTGATGTTGGTTGTATTTATGTTAGGATTGCGTGACTCAATCAAAAGTTTACATTATTCTACAGTATCGCTGCATAAGCACAGCAGGCAATCCAAATACATTCTATCTAATCAACGTTTATTGAAAGGAAAAAAAGGCTGGTCACATTACATGTTTTATCATAAACCCAGAGAGGTGCAAGTTGCATTTTTTATACAAGAGGTTCTTGCAAATGTTAGCACACTTTTAAGAAAGTATACTATGTAAAATACTTTTATATGAAAACATGTAATGGGAAAATTTGGATGGAATTCTTACTTAAGTTTATGGCCTTTTCTTATCATGAAATATTAAGCTAAAAGTATTAGATAGATATTTTAAATATTAAATAGACTATTTTCATTTATAGTTACATTACCTTGATAGGAGTTTCTCTGAGGCAATACACTGAAAATGCTGTATACTATATATATTTTGAAAACATAATCTGAGGTGGTAAACTCCATACATTTCTCCACAGACATGTAGACCATAAACTAGAATGGTGTTGCTAATTAATTCTTCCTTTTCAATGTTTCTTGATATAATTTTCCCACTCCAAGTTGGAATGAAAAACTGATAATTCAGATGTTTCTTACAAAATAATAACTGAAGGGAATAAAGTAACAACAGGTCAACCAGAATTTCGTCTTACATATTCAAAATGTATCATTGTAAGTATGCTATACCACTATTACTAACACATTTCCAGAATGAAAATTCTTTTTGAAGTCAAGCATTTAACTTTCATTTTCTAAGTTGAAAAGCAGAATTTTTCATTGTTCTCAAATATTTGTTAAAAATTGAACATTTTTTGAAACAGACTAAAAAATGTTCCAGCTAAGACAAAACAGAATTTTTCAAATAATATAATAAAAATATTAATATGATAATGTTAGATAGAAAATGTCTAATTTATTTTGTCATAAACATTTGTCTGTTCTTTGGACTTTCCTTAGGGTTCTCAATTTGGTTTGAAGTCAAACACTTTTTGCAGTTGGTACAGGTACATTAAACAAAAACTGGGTACCAGCACTGGTGACTTTTAACTTAATGAAATCATACATCATTATTTGATTATCTGTAAAATAGAAATAATCCACAGAAACTGAGGACATGAAAGACAAAATTTTGTATCTTTGTTGGTTTAGGGGGTTTTTCTTCTACTTCACATCCTTAAAAACACTAGGTCCAAATAATTTTTCCTCCAATACATTGAAAAGAAATCTTTTAACCTTGAAAAAAAACCTATATCTAGAAAATCCATTGTCTTCTACTTGTTTTAAGATAAAATAATTACAATAATGAAAATATAAGAAACAAGAATGAGCTTAACAAAAATGTGTAGTTTATCCTTTCACCTTATCTGCCTCATAAATTTTTCGGGTCATGGTTGCAATAATGATATTTTACTAGCTTTACTCATTTGATTCTTTTGAACAGTAGATAAAAATATGTGCCAAGTATTGTTGGCTACACACAATTTCTTTGCTACTTTGATCTTTCATTCATTCTCTGCAATGGCATTTTTCTGGCTGATCACCTTCTGTTCTTTTGGTACATTTTGCATCTGGGGTACTCACAGAAAGTTTACTGCATTTCAAGTACACTCAGAGATGTTTCAGAATTGGAGCTGATTAGACAGAACAGTGACACAGGAAAACATATTCTCCTCTAACACAGTTCTGAAGCTGACTAAGCCTTTGGAATCTTTCCCCACATCTGGTGTAACTTCTTTCTTACATGTTTTGTGCAAAATAATTCCATCTAAACATTTACCTTCTCAAGAATTGTTGAAAAACCTTGCACTCAGTTTTGCTGAAAAATTCAGTGAACTAATACTTAGGAAAAAGTATGAGTTAGTGGCAGTATTGTATGAAAAAAACACAAATTCTAGAAAAAAACTGAAGAAAAAGGCAAACTGTGTAATCTCTGTAGAGACAATATAGTAACCATCATCATCATCACAAAAAATAAAGGAGTTTTAATTGTAAAGATAGAAAAAATGTTACATGAACACTGACTTGAAGAAGGGTTTTTTTTCTAATTAGTTCTATAAAAAAGAAATTGCCTATTTTGTGTTCAGTTCTGACTTTACTAGACTAAAGCACTTTGGTGTGAAGTGATTCATTGTCAGTTCCTTGAAAACCAAAATTTAGATAAAAAAATTCTTTTGGATCAAGTACAAATGATTAACGCATTTACAACCCATGTCAAAACCAGCTAGAATCATCACACAAGTTTTTTACGTTAAATTAATACTGCTTTTGTGTTTCATAGGGATACCAGAATGAGACTGGTCACATTTTACCTCTTCTGCAATAAACCTGGAACTTTGGATAGACTTCAAATCATTATATCTCATGTACTGATTCAGGCTACTTACTTGCTAGCATTAGCATTAGCTAAGCATTTCTGGCAGTGTCCAAAATCAATACAAAGCACTGAATGCCTTAATTTGATGTACCATGCTGGATGCGTTATGACTGTATCCAAAACTCCACAGGAGACTGACAACACTGGCATATCTAAGAACATACATTTTCTTGTGCTTCTGAGCTCAGCATAAAAATGCATTAAAAATGTCTTCCTAGACAAATTTGAAAAGCTCATCACGTGAGACTTTAACATAATACAGTAAGATATGATCCATAAACCACTCTATTTATGAGAGACTACACTAAATTATTTGCAGGTAAGTTCCCTAATTGAAATTTAACCTTAATTTTATGAAAAAGGATTGGGATATCTATGGTGAATACAAACATATGTATGTATCTCTGAAATAAAAGCTAAAATATGTGAATCAGTTTTGACCTCAGACAAACTTTTTGTTGATGGCCTAAATGCACAGCTGCTTAAGGAGGAGAAGCTGCTATTAATACCCTGTAGGGATAGACATTGCTCTGTGAAGTTCAATGGATTTGTTCACTTATCACCAACCTCATTAAGTTTTAATTTTATTTTGATATGTTGTACGTAACCAGTGATAAGCTGGACTCTGCAAAAGCATCTAAAAATCAATTCAAAAAAGCTTTTAAAACAGTGTGGGAAGACAGAGAGGGGTTATAAATGGAACTGCTGACAGACCTTATCTCTAGTGTCTTGAATGTCTCTTGGTCATACTTTAACATAGTTCTGAAAAGAGAACTTAAATTCCTATTTCAACTGTTCTAAGAAGAGCTGAAATAGAAGAAGATAATCTCTATTCTAAGCACATTCAAAAAGATTGCTCTTTACTTGCAATAATTTTCTGTGTGTTTTTCTTGCTTTCTACAGTAAAATGACAAAGGGGAAAAAATCCCCTGTGTGTGAATAACCATATAGCAAGGGAGGTTTAACCACTGGAATGTCTTTGTTAAGTCTATATGTCTGAATTTTTCTTGAGAAAAAAATTTGGTGAATAAATCTTTATAAAATTATCCGTAAAATCTCTCACTGAACCTGCTGGGAGACATTTCATATCTACATATATATATATATATATATATATATATATACTATAAATATTACTATACAGCTGAATTAAGAAAAGAATCATGCTGAGTCTGACATTTGGAAACTTCCTACTGAAACAAACTAAATAGCAAAAGATAGAAAAAATAATAAAATCAGTAATACAGAATCTAATATGTCAGAGGAAAGCCTATGAACATGAATAAACAATCCTTGTAAGCAATACTGACAAAAATAGACTGCATAGAATATATGAATAATAGAATTTGAAAATTGAACTACTACACAAAATATTAAAATTTAGAACATTGAAATACAGGTTTGTTCCGAACACAAGAAATTTAGTGCCTTTTTTTAATCAATTTTCTTTCAAGGTTTAACTGAAGTCTAGACTATTTTAAATAAAGGTTGGAAAAGTAAGTTGCAAAATGGACTATATAAATATGTAACAGAATTATAAGTGTCATAAATATAAGCAATTATATTAGTAGTTCTACTAACTACTACAGAAGTCCATCTGACAAATTACCCATTATTTTCAGGTGATCCATAAACATTACTGGTAAAAATTTAATTACTTTCCTGGATAATATAACAATTAATGAACATAGTAATAAGTTGATAAAACTTATCAGTGCTTCTTGATTATCATATCCATTTAATGCTAGATTTATACAACTGTTTATATTACTTTTGTCGACTGTGTTGTTTTCATTTTCAATGGAAATACAGCACATGAAACTGAAGTAACCAACTAAAAAATTAAGCCATGCATAGATGGCAAACTCTTTCCTCAGGCTAATGCCTAAATTGAATATCAAGAAGAGGTCAGATAGTTCAGTAGTTTTTTGGGTTTTAAGTTTTGGTGGTTTTTCTTCTGTCACAGGGATGATTTTTTTCCCCCCACTGCCTACACTTTTAACCAGCATTAACCATTTCCTAAACATGTGTGGTATCTCAGTAGAAAAGGTCCAGTATTGGCTCTAAAGACTGCTGAAGAAGGAATTTGAAACAATGGGAACCTGTTTTCTAAAGTTATATCTGTTTGGTCTCATAAACTAAATGAGAAATATAAAGGTTTTAGGATTATTTCATAATGCTATGTCTACCTATAGAAAGACTTCAGGATAAGGAAAAAACACATAGTTTCTTTCTTCAAGAGGAACACAAAAGTAAATCCTAATACTTATTTTATTTTTTTACTGCAAGACACACAAATGTTGGAAAATTTGGTATTCTGATGCAGACATTTTTTAGCTTATTTTTTACTATATAGTTCTCCAATAAGTTTCTGCTATAAAGGATCTAAATATACTATTAATGTTATTATAATTTCATTAATCTTAAGTGAGTAATACCCTGTAGTGGCAAAAAAGACAAGTAAGATACTTCTAAGCAAACAAAATTTTAGTTGCTTCTCATGTAAATTTTCCATAAATCAGTTGACACAAGATACTGGTTGACAGTTTCTCCTGTAATAATGTTCTGGATATGTTTTACTTATGAGTTATCTTACTCTTAAATAAGGAAATGCATTTCTCTTTGTCAAAGCTCTGCAAGGAGAAAAAACCCGTTTGTTCTGATTCTTACCTTTGTAAGGTCTACAGTTACCTCAAGGGGATATATATTGACTATTAAAAAGCAAGAATTACATAAAGGAAGGTGGATTTTAAATTAATAGTTTGCTCTTAAAGTGACCATAATTGAAAGAATCTAGAGTATTGAATGTCTTTAAACCAGAAAACTGATAATGATTTTTGAGGACCGGGACACTTCTTATTCTCAGCACTAAAAAGAAAATTGGTTTGAATTTTTTTTTGGTTTTTTTTTTATTAGTACACTTCTCTACAAGGGATAACAATGTGTAAACTGACAAAAAAAAGCTTTGGACTTTAATGTTCATAAGCTATATCATATTGATTTTTTATTATTTTCCCTTAAATGCATGGCTGAATACTGGAGTCTTTGTTAATGTAAATTGAAGAAAAGGTGTTCTTTCAGTATTTCTGCAGGTACTGAGCAGACTGATACTCTTTTTAAAGAGAAAAAACACATGCAAAACTCTGAATCAAGTAAAACAATGTAAAATCCTTAGATTAACCATAGTATCTGCTGAATTCAGATAGTCCCACTTCCTTAAACTTTATGAAATCAAACAGCCATCTTCCACTTCCAGAGCAGGCAAGTCACACTATTTCAAAAACAGGCATAAAAAGTACATTGATGCTTCATTTAAGAAAACTCCATCCTTTTATTGTAAATGTGTATTTCAGAGTCAGAAAACTTGCTTCATATAAAAGCTGTTAATACATAAACTGCTACTGACTGGTCTGTAAATATTGGGTGAAACAGCACATGAGAAAAGATGAAAAAACAAACAAAAATGAAACCATTTCCAAAAGAAAATCCCAAATTATTTCAACCTAACAATGAATAAAATTTAGAAATTAGAAAGATGTCTAAATTTTCTGACAAAATGATAAAATGAGTCAGGGAAAACAAATTTTAGGATAGCATTTAGTGGCTTTGGTAAAGGAAATTGGATATTGGGCTTCAAAAAAGGACTTGGTTTGGTGACACAATATATTTTTTTCCAGTCCCATTTCTTATGTATGTGAACTGAATTGCCTTTTACAACTAGGAATTGTCACAACAAATCCCCCTACTCTTAAGGAAGCAGAAAAACTCTGTTTGAAAGCTCTGGTTTCCTTTTATACTCCAGACCCTCCATAGACATCCTCAAGGATATTCTTCTGCATCAGGCAAGAAGCTAAAAGATAAAATCACTCCAGAGATTCTTGTCATTCCAGATCAGGGACTGGAGTGAAATGGTACCAGCATTTTTTCTGTTATCATCGGTTTCTGCACAGTTTATTATTAATTTTTAATTAGTTTTTGAGAACTGAGATATTTCTTACATTGAATTTCTTATGATATGATGTTTTATGTAGACAGACTGGAACTATTACTATGAAAATGATGAGAATTGTACTTCTGCTTTTATGTTGTGAATCCTAATGCTTGATAATTTAATGATCAGTTTTTCATCCTGTAAGAGTTGAATTTCATGAGCACTTTTCCACACTCAGTGGCAAACCATACATTTGTAAAACTGTCTGAGCTAATTAGTACAATATATCCACTTATGTGTACAAATGTCTGATAACAGTGTGGTAATGGCCTGCACAAAAGTAGTCTCCCAAATTGTGCATGGATCTCTGATATCATGTAATAAAAATCTGAATGAGTGCATTAAAATAATTAAACTGTTGATTATTTTGGTGCTTAAATTATTTTCAGAGTTTGCAATACATTCTGAGCTTTAACACAGAATAATAATATTTTAACTAGTTATTCCTTTGCCCCGACAGTGCAGATTGAACACATAGCATATGTCATTAACAATTAAAACAAACAAACAAGCAAACAAAAAACAAAAAAACCACCCCCCACCAAAAAACCTCCAAAAAACATCAAACCACACACACACACACCCCAGAAAACCTACTGCAGAAATATTTTTCCCTTATTGCTTCTTAGATGGACAGATTCCTACTAACAGAGGAACAAAGAAATCAAAGACAAAGGTTTCCTCTGTTAAACAACTTAAAATTCATAATGCGACTCACCATTAATCTGAGTTTGGTACTAGAGTAAGGGTAATGAAGAAAAGTTTTTACTGAGATCAAGGCAGAGGTGAAAAGGAAAAAAAAAAGCCAGGGGGATAATTAATTTAATCATCTGGTGCTGAGAATTTCAAGGCCCAAATCTTCCAATTAAATCAATAGGTCATAAGTCAGGAGAGATTTTAGCCTGGAAATGTCAAAGCAGAAAGTCAGTGAGATCTGAGTACCTAGTTCTTTCAAAATTCAAGAATTCTTAGGGACAAAGCATAAGAAGTTAGCATACCTTTTCATGAGCAAATTCTATCTTCTAGAATTGACAGACTGACGTGGAACCACGTGATAACATTACAGCATGATGAGAACAGAGTATTTCCTAAACCTTCAGATTAAACACTTCCAACAAAAAAGAAATCAAATTTAATATGACCAACAAATTATATTTCAAAGGATACAACAACAGAACCTCACCTACGCTAAATTAGTTAAGCTTCAGTAATTTCAAATACCAATTTATATCAAATTAAAATCTTATCCACAAACTTTGCCTTTCCAGGAAGCTTGTGTCTGTTTTGTAGTGAACAGTAACTTCCAGTTGCTGCCTGTATTACACAGTAAATCACAGCATGATTTGAGTAAGTAGGTCCCCTGGTTCATGCTCCTGCCCCAAACTGAGACATCTTAAAAACAGTAAGTTCAAGGCCTTGACTTGGTAAGTTTCCAAGTTTTCCAAGAATGGAGGTTCCATAACTTCTCTCGGCAACCTCTTGTACTGTTTGGTGAACTTCATGATGAAATATTCCTTCCCAATATCTAATTACAATTCTTCTGCTTGAAGCTTGTGAGACTTGTCCCTTTTCTTGTTACTGACCCCTTTGAAAAAAGTCCAGCTCAACCACCCACTAGAATCTTCAGTATCTTGATCTTATGATCACACATAAAATACATACAGACCCATACAACATACATGTATTGGTCTTTGATATCTTCCACAGAGTTTTTCTATTAGAACTATTTATCTTAACATGCATGAGACTAACATAAAATCCTACAAAGACTTGTGAACATGAAAAATTTCCCTGCTTAGCCACTACATTCACTTTTAAGGGATGACTAGAAAAGCTTAACAAATATCTCTGAAGGACAGTAGCTTCATGATACCATATAATTTTCAATTTAATTATAAATTAACAAATATTAATAAAATGTATTATTTAGGAGAATTTAAGATGAAATTGCAGTATGATGGAAAAAAACAACAGGAAACTAATCAATGGACACAATTGCAATCTAGAAGAAAATGCAAATTTCTGGAACAGTTTATTATTTTAATCAATTATTAATTTGTTCTTAACATCATCACATGTGGAAATATTATTAAATAATACTAGGTAAAATGGAATGATCCATTAATGTAATGAAAAGCAGCTGGTAACAATCAAAGCATAGGTAGAAAGGTCATTCAAAAAATGAGATCATTTCTCTCAATATATAACAAACTGGCATCTTGACTCAATGATAGAGTAGAGAGACTTTTTTACAAAAATGCTGATGTGAGTTGTGGTCAGCACTTGTCTGTACAATTTACATTGCAATTTGTGACACCTGCAGATGCCCTCAAACTCAATTCCCCTCTTTATAAAAGGCTGCAGAGCTGCTGGCAAAGCATTCTTTTTCAAGGGACTTTTCCTCTGGAATGCTCTTCCTTGCCAAGGTCTAAAATAGCCATAAACTGTTGACATTCTGGGTATGCTACAAAGTCCATCTGTGTGAGCTGACTGAGGCAGTAATGGGTGGGATATCTCGTGGGAAGGTGTGATGGAGGTGCACAGGTCTTATGACTAGGAATTAAATGGGGTGTTAGAGAGTGGGAGGACAGAAGACTGCTGCTTTTTTAGGAAGCTTTATTTATTGCGGTCTCTACATTATATTTTAAAATACATGCCAAGGTTGTTCAAAGTCTTAGGTGTCCTCTGGAGTGCTTATTTTGGATTAAAATCTAAATGAATGATAATTCTATTCCTAGTGTTAATGATTCATTTTGTTTTCCAAATTTCTCAGAGACTTTCCATAAATTAAAATCTGAGCAGCAGACTGTTATTTTTCAGAATCCTTCCACAATTAAATTAGCATGAGTTTTCAAACACTAAGACACTATGCAGAGTAAGAAGGCAAGAATCAACCCAAATGATTTTGACAGTTAGAGCATGATGGTTTACAGCAACTTTTTTAGTTAAAATGCTCATGTTAAGCAAAATGTATTACAATGGTAGCACTGGTTTGTTGTCAAGGGGAAAAAAATCCCCCAAAACAATGATTCTGGTTAAAAATGCAAATAAATAAACAGGGCATTTTACAAATTCCAGGGATTAATTAGGTTGGATATCTATAAGAGTGTTTTAATAACAATAACTCCTTTATAACAAGGAAAATAAAAAAAAAATTAAGTATCTTTTGATTTCAATTTCAAAAACATTCACATTTTCCTGTATTGAACACTATGAGTAAAATCCAAAACAGTTGATTTTAATCACTGATCTTTAAGTAGCCCATATATAGGTAGTCTACCCTAGAATTTGTTTACAAGAGTAGCCAAAGTCCTACATTTAAACTCAATTTAGCAGAGCTCAGATAGTGAAAAAGTGTTGCAAGTAACCAATATTTTAAAAATATTAGTTTCTTACTACAGGTTTACAAGAATAACCTTTTTATTTATAAGGATTGATTCTTTATTCATAGCTATTTCAGAAATTTCATGCAAAAACTTTCTCTTTCAACTGTAATGATCGCCTGAAATTCAGATTTTAACACTGAGATTACTCACATTTCATATGCTCTTTTCTAGACTGAATACATGACTAGACATTGTTTTCACTGGTGACACTAGGGATAATAAACTGGAGAGAGTGATATTCCTAAAATCTTTCAGTGTTTCTCAGTACTTAGTCATCAAAAAAGATATCCAACAACTGAGACAATCACGGAAAATCATAGGCAGTAAATCTTTTAGAGTGTAGTATTTTCAGATTAAAATTCATAAAAACCATAAAAACACTAAAGTTGATCACACATCTGTATGTTTTCGGTTTTGTTTTTTTTTTTAGAGGAAAGGGAAAAAATTAATCAAAACCTCATTATAGTCAAAGTATTTTAGTAGTAGATCTGGTTTGAGAACTCTGACAGTTTTTCACTATACAAAGTTCCTAAAGAGGCAAAAGATTTTTCTGTCATCAATACTCTGACTTGTTGTAAATATTCATAAAAGTTCCACTAGACATGACATGCAAGGAAGCATATGACTTTATTACCTATTCTTTCTTTTCCATCTTTTCATAAATTTCTAAGTTCTGCAATTTTTTTTTTTAAGGAAGAATTAAATAAATATTGAGTTTTTCAACTCTTAAAAGTCCTTAATTTCTGCTACTTATTAGATGTAATTGGTTGAAAAATTTGTCTGAAGAAACTTAAATTTTTTAATGAATTAAACTAGAAATAACTAGAAAATACTTCAAGTTTAAGGAAAAATTATTTGGTAGATCAAACAAAGAGAATTTTTTAGATAGATGTTCAATTTTTGGTTTATTTTCACTTGTCTTATTCAGTTATTTACCGCCAAGAACAATTAGTAATTTCAGACAACACTGATACACCAATAATATCTTCTTGTATCAGGTCATATGCAGCAGCCACAGAACAAACAAAAAATCTAGAAATAGATTTTAAAGAAAATATGAAAATTTGAAGTTTTCGCAGTAAAAAATTATCTCAAAGAAAATTCTAAAATTTCTTAATGAAAGAAACATTGTAAAATTTTGAGTTTAATTCCCTGGAAATCTTATTTATCTGTGATTGTTGCTGTCTTTTCTCAGCATATTTAAGCATTCTGGCTTTCTAAATATTAAATGCACATTCTTTCAAAACTTACAGAAACCCTCAACAGAGCACATGGAGGTGGAATAAACAAAACCAAAAATTAGCATGTTTTTAAAGTCATCCAGTCATTCATGCTGTTAAGTAAATTGACCATCAGTCTTCAAAAACTTTGCTTGGTAATGAATAAGCACATGATAACTACCCTCCCCTTCTCCACGTTCCTGTCTCTTCTTGACACCGTCTAATGTGAAACCAGGCAGCCCTACAATGTCTCTCATGCCCTTGTCGGAAGCTATAAAAGCATAACTTTTCATTGCAGGCAGCCACCAATAGTAACAGCACTTCAATTATGTCTATAATCCATGCAATCAAGATGAATTTAAAGTCTTCTCTGGGATTTCCCTCTCTCCTCCCCCCCCCCTCCCCCCACCATCCTTTTATAACTTTTTTTTTTCCTGCTCATCTTTCTTTACCACTAAATTGATCATTCTTCTCAAAGAGTTCTATAGACTCCCGCTAGAAATTCCCAAAACAATTGAAAGCAATAGAAGGTTTTCCTCTCTGATTTCTTGTCCCTGCTCTAAGGTTGCACTGAATTCTTGTTTCTACACCTTAAAGAGCTTAAGTTTATATCAAGTAGCCAAGAACATTCCAGTGTGCTGAGGCAGACAAACGCTCTGTGCCTGAAGCATGTCAAATACAATCAGCCTCAGGAAGCACGGAAGTAAAACACTGAGACCTTTTGAAGCTTATTCAAAAACAGAGTCATTAGAACAGACACATTAATCAGGCTGGCATTATTATCAGTGCTGTAAGTAGACGTGACAACACAGGAATGCCACAATTTGCCCCTCTTTCTTGTCACCTGCAGATACAAGGTACAGTTCTCACAGGACACTGAGAATTTGCATTCTAACTCATACAGTGGAAAGACAATTATCTCTGATGTCTATCTATGAGTTAAGCAAGAATTCACTACAGAAAAATTCCATGCTTTCACTGTAGTATTTACAGTTCCATTATTCACACTACACAAGCAAGACCAGCACGTACACAATAATAATATATTCCAACCGAAGTAACACTGAGATAACAAAAGGCCGTCTGGCATCAGGTTTGAGGACATTC
This sequence comes from Orthonyx spaldingii, assembly GCA_013397795.1. Lineage (NCBI taxonomy): Eukaryota > Metazoa > Chordata > Aves > Passeriformes > Orthonychidae > Orthonyx > Orthonyx spaldingii. Next base: position 87,340 of record VZTJ01006430.1, on the reverse strand, counting down.
TTGTAAAATCACTATTTTGGAATGTTAGATTTTTTCATTAGGCTCATGGATCAAATGAACAACTATACATCTATACAAATGTAATAAAACAACCATGATCCTCCCAGCAAATTAAATAAATCCAAGGATAATAATATAGGCAAATAGCTGAAACAATGGACACTTATGAATCAACAGAATTTACAGAGAATCTTTTGCTAAGGAGAGAGCAAAACATAAGTGGCATGTTTTTCCTGTGAATCTCTGCATTTCATATTTCTTGGTTTTAATGTTCACCTTTGATGTGTTTTAACAAAAAGAAATAAGAGCTATTAAAATGATTCCTTTGCATCATTGAGTGACTTTGCATTTTAAGAGTGACTTCAAAACACAGTGAAAAACACTTGAATAATCTTTTTTTTGCTTACTCCCATGTTAGAGTGAACCAGCCCCAAGACTGGCAGTCATAGATACACAGTAGCCACCAAGCATCTTTGCTCTTGAACACTCTGCAAAAGACAGCTAATTATGCTCAGCTCTCTCTCTTCTGTGAATAACACAGCTTTAGTAGCACTCCCATTCCTTTGCATCTTCTTTCATAAAAAATGGTGCTGAAAAGTGGTGGAGAAAAAATGTGGAAATGGTTTTGTATACAAAAAAGTATTACAAAAATCTGGATTTCTAAATACCCCTGTGCTTGTTCCTTGGTACTTATAAATTAAATAAAACTGCAAATTGAAATGTGTAAGCTGTTTGTTTGTTTGTTTGTTGAAGTAACATAAAGCAAATGGCATACTTTAAATTCAAATGCATGTAAGTATGCAGATTATGCACATATACATATTGCTGCACCTTTTTTTTTTTCATTTTACAAATGCATTCTCTAAAGGAAGAAATTCCTTATTTTTAGGAGTAGAAATAATTAATGGTTTCAGAACAATTGCAACTTCCTCATTGAAACCATGAATCTGCTTCTTGTTAGATGGTTTGGACCTTATTTCATGTACAATAAGAACCCAAATATTTAGGATGAAAATTATTTACAAAGAATATCTTTTTTAAAAAAATAATAATTTCTGGGTTAGATATCAGTCATCAGAACATACCTCATTTCGCTTCTTGTTTCAGTGACATTCAATTTATTTACTCTTAATGAAAGATATAGCTCAGCAGAAAATGACCTGTAAAAGGTGAAAAATGCTGAATAGAAACTATCCACACACACAAAGTAGGAAATTAAAGGAAAAACTTCCATAAACAGGCCTTCTCTTTTGAAACTATAGACAATGTACACACTGAATACACATCCAGAATGCAGTAATATCTAGTTTCAAGTCATGAGCTATTTAAAATTCTAAAGGTTCAAGTAGAAATTATGCAGAGAATTGCAAGGTGTGAAACAGACTGTTAATTTATTATGTAAATGATGCAATATTTAGGTCAATGTAGAAAAGTATCTTGTGGTTAGACCTTATTGTTGTAAATTTCCTGAAAATATGAAGACAATCATAATTTCTGCTTTCCACTTCTTGGGCAGAAGGGCACATTTTCAGTGCTGTAAGGTCAATAGAGTTAAATATAAAAAGAATTTAATGGATTGATGAGTTGAACCTCCACAGAACTCAGAAAACTTAAAAGGAAAATTATATTGTTAATTCTAATCATGGCATTACAAGCGTGTCATCTGAAAATTTTGCCTGTAACTGATGGGGGTTTGCAAACCTTTGGTTAGGGATGCATCTCTACAGGAAAATTTTTTGTAGTTGAATGTCACTACTATTGAGTTTTGATACTATTCTCATTCCATTTTTTCATATGTAACAGATACTGAAAACTCATCTAACTGATAGGATGTTTCTTTAATTGTTAGTTTCAATAAAATTATTTAAATATCTAAAATTTTACTGGATTTTTCATTCCTTGTTTCTAAATTCTACCTTCCTGATACTGGACTTTTTTCCCCTGTAGTACTATACGTATGATTTAAACAAAAAGAAAAAGGCAGAACCTTCCAATCATCATCACGTCATCTAAATGGATAGACATACAAAAACTATCTATTAGCCTGTGTGTATAGATGATTGTACATATATTTATATTTATATATATATAACCTATAAATATCCTAGCATCGGTGAAGCAACCATCACATCACGAAGTATGTGACATCTAGACCAAATGAAATACAGAAGGTCCAATTTTTTTCAGTGTTTGTTGTGTTTTGCATTTAAAAGAAAAGAAAAGGAGAAACATAACAAGAAAGGTGTTATCTATGAATGTGCACATTTAAGTCACTGCGGTGAATTTCTAGGAAGTGTTTTACTCTGGACAAATTTTTATGTTGTTATTAGAACTAGAGAAATTTAGCAGATGACTGAAAGAAGGCAGAAGAGCTGTTGTCACTTAGTAATTAAGTTTGAGGCTATCCGATGCATCCTTCCTTCTCCAGGAAGACTGCTTTAGGAATCTGAAAAGACTATGTGTAAGATAATGGACCTGTGAATAATAACATAAAGTTGGAGCTAAAATATTAATTTCTATGTAAGAAAAGACTTGTCAACCATTTCTGATTCAGGTGAATCTACTCCATCGCAGGAACAAGTAAATACTCTGTGTACTGGCAGCTTTGCCAAAATAACTGGGGACAGTTATAGCTCTGTTGGAGTTCCCTAACTTGAACAGTCATCTGTGCTTGGGTCACGCTCGATCCATATACTCACATATTCCCTACATGAAACATGGCTACAATATTATTCCTAGTTCCAGTCTCACAGATTTTTTTTTGTTACTGCAGCTCGTCCTGCTTTCCCTTCAGTGAAGGTAGAACTTGAAGCCCCACTGATTTAGGCCCTTAGGACCAGTGTTGGTTCCCAGAATATCTCAATAAAGTATTTCTCTCTAGTGGTTCAATATGTCGAGCATATTTCACTGCTTTTCCCAACAAAAGAAATAATTTGAGACCTAAGATGTAACACATGCCCACTTTCTGTGCTTACACCAGGCGCCACTAATGCATTCTTACTTCAGCTCTGGCCTACAGATAACTGGTAGCTCAGGGTGCAGCAAACAGTCTACAAAACAGGTGCAGTGCAAAATAAATAAATAAATACAGACATATCTTCCTACACACTTGGAAGACATGAGTTGGTAGCTGTCAGAAAGTATAATGGGAAACCAGCTCCCAACTTCTGTCGGTGCCTCCCTGCAGGCAGGTAGCTCCATTTCAGTGTGTGTTCACAGCAACACACATTCAAGAGATTTGCTCATACACACCCTGGATCTACATGAATTTTTCTGTAAAGGGCATGAAATCCTAGCTCATACACAAAGGCTTTTCAAGAATATTACACACAATGTTTGCATCGACAATCCTTGAGTTTAATGGCCTTTTTGCATGAACTTCTATATTCTAGATCTCATGCTATGTTATGGGTTTAGGACCTTACAGACTGTTTACCAATATGCCCATTTGACCAAGTGACATGTGATACATATTCAGTGGTCAAAGAGGAGGCTTATATTTCAGAGGTAGGCAGTAACAACAGTGCCTCAGAGTCTTTCTTGGGAGCTCCTGTGCAGAATGCAGTTTTCTGAGCATCAGGGTGGTCCCAGAATAGTTGTTAATGTCAATTACATGAGAAGCTGCTGATCAACTGTCTTTGATTCAGACTACCCTGATTCAGTACAGGTCTCCTACCACTGACATGAGTCCTATGAGGAAGTCACATTTCAATTAATTTAAGCTGTATATTCCATAGTTGCAGTTCATGTAGTCTTGTCAACCTTAATTTCACAACCCAATCATGTTAATAATGGTTAACTTAATTTCACCCTAATTTCAGCTTGATTTAAATGTGAATATAGAATGCAGAGTCTAAAATTTACTGTGTACCCAGAAGAATAGGCACAATAATACATAGGTTGAATTTTTGGGGGTTTAAAGAGGTTAATAGTTCCAGTTATGTGGTTTCAACAAGAAGCAAATTAACTTTAGGAAAAATTAGGAAAATAAGTGTTGGTAAGGCCCTGAAATCAGACGCACAGTATAAAGAACTATGTAGTGATTCATCAGATAATCTTCACATGCAAAAGGGGATGGCAGAAAACACATGTATATAACTATCTCTTATAATTCAGAAGATCTCTGAAACAACACTTTGTTTACTTTCAGATACAAAAATGCTGTGGTGAAAACATCTTTAAACATTGCCGAATTCTATGAAGACCTATTGAAACCAGTCCCTTTCTTGGCTTCAGACACAAGCTGCAATGCCATAGTAAGACAGGTGTTCTCCAAAATGGATATTAATTTTGAAGTGATATATTGCACAATATATTTCTTTGTAGATGATCATCCCATGTAAATGAAGCATATGACTTCAATGAAACAGGCACACAAATTTTAATATGACAGTGATCTATCTTTCCTTGTGGTGCATGCAAGTTCATGTGTAAAACATGCAAAAACAGCTGGATGCTAAAGAAAGACAGCCCTCAAGGCTAAAGATGTAAAACATTCTACAAAATACAGGTTAGGAATGTACTGATATATTTATATGGTAAATTCTTCTAAGAGAGTTTTCCTTGTTGCATCTATAAAGTTCCATTCTTCTGAAATAGAAGGACTGAGTCTCATCACAGTTAAAATTGTTACCGCTAGTAGGAGATATAGATAAGGCAAAGCAGCATGCTCATATAAGCAAAAAATGTCAGAATTGCAAAATGGGTCCTGAGACTTTCACACACAAAAAGGACTTTACTGTGCCATGTAAGAATAGCCCTGTCTATAAGGCAGTGTAGTGATACAAGAGGCTTTAAGTCCAAGAAGTATTTTGCTTATGGAACAACATTTTTAGAAGTAAAACAGCCAACCAGAAAGCACCCACTTTGGGGGAGCTTAGCTGCCTTCTCTTATGTTCACAGCAACAATTCCCATCAGCTCCAAAGAAGCTGAAGCAAGAGCATTACACCCACTGGGAGAAGCTCACATCAAAATCTTCTACAATGCTGGAGGTGGTGTCTTGCTAAAAATAAAGGTAACTGTACAATGACACCCTTGAGGTTCTGTTGGAATAGAGTTTGAAAGGAAGACAAATATGTCAGAAAAAAAAGATGTTTATATTCAAATCAATAATGACAATGATGGTGTTTCACTTTTCTCCATTGAAAAAGCTTAAGAATAGTCTGCACAGGATTTTTTTGACATGAAGAATTTGCACTAGGAAATGCTGCATATTCTTCTTCTTCTTTTGTCTTTTGTATTAATGAAAAAATTAAGTATGAATAATTTCAAAGCTTTTGTTTTCTATTACAATATTTGTACATTCTAAATGTCTGTGCTATTCTACATGTTATTAGCAATCTTAATGAAGTAAAAATGTTTATGTTTTCCATTTTTATGTTTTTCACAACTATACAGCATAACTGATACAATAATTTTAATAAGTATCCATATTTTTATTCTCAAAAGTTCATCACCAATTAGTGAACTGAAAGGATTTTTTTCCAACATTTCCTTTTAACAAAATACTCAGTGCAGCAAGCTAGTGTAGTATTTAAATGTGGAGCAATTTTATTGCAATCTCAGTGGTATCTGCCTGTCAGCAAAAGGGTGGCGTAATGGATTGTAATCTTTTTTGCACAGAGTAAGGACAGGTCTAGCAGAAAATATTTAATTCTAGGTGATAGCTCCTGCAGAGTCAGTAAAGGGCACATGCTAATAAGGAAGCTGCAGAAAGGCACTGGTGATGACATGCTCCCTGAAAACAGCAAGCTCAGCAGATACAGTGCAGCTAATAGAACCATTACTGCCTCATGTCAAGCTATGAAAAATACCAAAGGACAGAGTCATCACAGTGAAGGAAAAAACAAAGCTCTTGTATATTATGCTTGGAAAAGCTTTATAGGCAGAACAATGTTAGGATAACAGTGTTATCAAATGCATGAATAAAAATATGGCAAAGCGCTTGCTCAGTAGAAAGAGCAGTTTCCCCATTGTAATTCAGTCTATATTCCACATTTTGTAGCTGTACCACTCGTTGTATTAATTTTCAGTTTGAAACTCATTTCCCACTAAGGCATCTGTTGTCTTCTGCTGATGGTAGCAAGTTTGCTTCAGCTTTTTTTTTTTAACTTCAGTTTATGATAGAGTCCACAAGTAAAACATAAAGCACTGCAAAAGAAGATGAATACAAGGCAGGAAAAGCATCCAGATGCTTTTACAGAGAATTAATTTTCCAGACTCTGATTAAAGGCTTCTGTTACCACTGGCAAAGTGTTGATCAGGTTCTCTCCTTGTAAAACTGGGAGTCTGTCCAGAACCACTAAGACTTGGAAACCTCCAGAAGCACTAAGATTATGAAATCTTCCTAGTGTGCCTGTGTTACAGCAGGGAGCACTCTAGCTGGTCACATTATACACAGATAAAAATCTGTGTCCGTCTGACATAGCATTTGCAGTTTAAAATTCTGCTTACCAAAATTTTGTTACTGATTCCATGTAGGAGTAAAAAGTTAAATATAACCAATGAGGTATGTATAAGTATTTAGACATACAAGATCATCTAAAAACCTACTGGAAAATAAAATCTTAGTAGACATTTTCCTAACATTTTTTTTTCAAAGCAAAGTATTGCTCTTAATTCTCCACAAAAACATAAAGTGCGTCCTAATCTACCAGAGAGAATACTACACTTGCATATTTGTTGCCTTTAAGTACAAAGAAAATTTTGGTGCCTCTCCTTCATTCCAGTCAGTGAATATGAGTTTGACTGTGAGCTGAGTCACTACTTAAGAAGAAAGCAAGATAACAAATGCCAGACACAAGAGTAGCTATCTAACTTTGCACTCTTTGAAATTGCAATGCTGCTAATGGGATCTTTGTTTTACTACCAAAGGGCTTAATTAGTTGGGATTGTTAGTGAAATAAGTGTCTAATAAAAAGCCTATTAAATCTATGGAGTCTTTCTATTGGCTTCCATTGATGCTGACTTTCAGAACAGTGTTAATTTAATGAGTTAGATCTATAACACCAAATCTTGGAAGTCAAGAGTTAGAGTGGGTTTCTGAAGTATTAATTTTATGTCCTTAAAACTCACCAAAAAGTTGACAGCTTTATTATTAGATGAAGAAATGTTTCAAAGTAAATTTTCATATAATTTGCCATTATACTGTTCTCTTAATTTGCTACTTAATACAAGCTGAACATCAGAGGCCAGCTTAGAAACCTCAGAAACCTCATAAGTAGTCCTCTGGAACATGTAGTTTATGATCCCCATTCTTCCTTTTCTCTTTACACTATTAATCGAGTGTTTCTGTGGGATATCCCTGATAATGTAACTTTTTTCACTTCCAGCCCTGCTTCAAACCATCAAAAACACAGAACCACTACAAGAAATAAGTTAATTAGAAATTATTCTCTGTCCATTAATGTGTGTCAGTCATCACAGAGATTAATTGTATTAGGAAACAATAATTACACCTGAATCTCATTTATAAGCAAGATGAGGGCAAGTGCATTTTCAAAGAGCTCGGTCACTTGTATTCATAGGCGTTCTTTAGCACTTAGACATTTTTGAGCTAAATAAGCCCCAAGTAATTACTTTCAGCCTGGCTCAGATTACCAAATCATTGAAATCAAAGGCTTGTGTAGTAAGAAACAACCTATAATTCACTTACTTAGTGATTTGAATTGCTATAAAGGTCTCCTTTAGAACCTGAGAGGAACGCTGCAAACCATGGTCACATGAGAAATCTTTTTTTTTGACATGAATAGACCCATTAAGTCAATAGGGGTACTCATGTGAACAGAGACTCATGTCAAAAACCACTGATGCTGAGAATGCACTCTTTTGTGTTTTTTCCCATTTGTGTAGATAAGCAAGGAAGGGTGCATGAGGAGTACTATGTGGAATATTATGCTCTTTTTCAATATGCTAATCATATTTCATATTATTTCCCATTAAAAAAATATGCCATGTTATACTCTCACTCACACTTTATCCTTAAATCCGTTAAGTAGTATTAAATAGTAGATGCTTTCCACTCCAGACACAATTGTAATACCACAGTAATTAACAGATTCTGTACAGGCATCTTTTTATCCTTTGAAGTTTCCTATTGAAGATTTTTCATTGAAAAAAAAGCTTTATTAAGATTTTGTTAATCAATATTGTTGTTTCAATAATTCTCTTATTTCTAGAGGGAGTGATCTACTCATGGGTTTTTGAGTAAGGTTCTGATCCAGCAAGGCTCGGAGAAAAGGAAGGTATATTAAATAGTTTGCTTGGTTTTTTTTTCCCTTGTTTGTGTCAACTAAGGAGAACATAGAGATGCCAGAGAATATTAGAAAAGTACTGCACTATCCATCATTGCCATATCCAACATTCTCTTAAGTGGATGGATTTCTCTTATAACTCTGTCATATATACAAGCTAAACAATGTTGCTGCCCTCTGCCAAAAGGTGTAGCATTAAGACAGCATGCCTGTTGTACTCCAGCTTGTGGCTCCAGGAAGAAAGTAGGAGAGGCTGCTATCTGCTTCTGTTTGTCATTTTTTGCATGTAGTTTACATAGCAAGACTGTGAAGGAGATCTTGTCTCCTCTGGAAAATATTTTCAGGCTATAAAAATGTCTCTGATGATTTACTGCCACTTCTGTGATACCAGGAATTGTATACAGGGAACAAGCCTCAACCTCTGCAAAATACTAAAGTCCTTCACTGAGATTTAACTGGCACTTCAGTATGATACTGACTTCTACAAATATACACTTTATCTAAAGACAAGCAAATCTGAAAAGATCTCCTTGCACTGTTTTCCTAATACAGTTGTGTTGTTATGTTGTCCAGGCCAGGGGATTATTCAGGAAATAGGCTGTAAATCTATCTAGGTTGCTTAGAAGCAATGAGAAAAATTTAAAAGTGATTTTCTTAAATTATATTAATGCATGCATCTTCACAACAGAAATTCTGACTTTCTTGCTTTCTTAATGGATTTGGAAAGAAAAAAAAGAAAAAAGGAAGTGGTTTTAATTAAAAAGAGAGCTATTGTATTATCAATCTCTAGATGAATCAGAGTGAAGTAATTTATCATCATTTTAAGCTAGTCACTGAGGAACTATGTTCAGGGCTCCATTTTGGCTCAGCCTTTAGATCAGGCCAGAGGGGTGTGAGAACTTATATATTACCAGAACTCAAAAGAATGTCTAGTGTACTGCAGAGAGCAGAACTCTCTTTTGGAGGATGCACTGCCCGCTTCTGAAGTGCACCTTCGTGGAGTGAGCTCTTCTGTCAGAGAGGTGCTGTGACACAGTTATGGGTGAAGATTCTCCTTCCTGATAAAAGACTAGTTTTGTTTATACACAAAGCTTGACCCCTTTAATAATACCTGTGTACTTAACTAGAGTGTAGATGCAAATATACTGGTATTAGAAACTGGATCTAGTTCAGCTTTCCTTACAGCTGTAAGGAAAGGGACAATACCTTTTGATGTGAATCACCAAAGCAATTATTGCAAGATGATATAACTGCACGCATGTTAATGCTATACAACTCCATTGGGAAAAAACATCATGCTCCTGTATAAAATAATTTAACTGACATAAAATCTGTATTAAAATCTGTAAATATACATCCTCCATGAAGATTTGAAACACAGATAAGGCCGTCACAGTGCTATCTTCATTTTCCAACTTTGCAGTCGTAGAGCAGGCTCACAATAAAGCCTGTTGTTAAGACTTTACGGTTGTCATATTGCATTGTGTTATTATAACATTAAATCGTTACTACAATGAGACAGATGAGAAAGAAGTGGAAATAGTCCCTCAAGACAGTTAAAATGCACAAACTTCACTTTTCATTCTATGGGAAGAGAATATCTCCTGCTTTCCTGTAAAATAATATTTCAATCACAGCACTAAGTAGGGTATATTGAGTGGATTTCTAGCTGCACAAACCACTGCAGGTGATGGTATCTCAGATGGAATGTGCACATGAAGAATAATCCAGTGACCAAAATTAGTCAGGAAAGCTCTCTGACATAGTGAAGGACAGTGATAAGTGAAGATGAAATTAAAATTTTTAGCGTTCATATAACGAAATGTGTAAAAAAAAATGTATGCATTATTTCACAAAACGCCACTCTGTATTTGTTCATCATGTTACTTATCAGTGAAAATTTTCTCAAATTTTAGCAATTTGCCTTTGAAAAGAAAGATTTTGTAACCCACATTGAACCTATTTATTCATAGAACGTAACTTCTTTCTTCAGTTACTTTGGGGACATGCAATTTGCAGATGAATCATTTCATTTGTCCTTGTTAAAAAAAGCACAGAATTATATTTTTGTCTATTTAAATTACATTTGAACAAGGGGAAACTCCTATATTGCCATCAAATATAAGCATTTAATTCCTCACATACTCCATCCCCACATCATCATCACGCCAACACAATTCCAAATCCATACCACTGAATCGAAATCCTGACAAATGAACTTGATCTGTCACCTCGTGGAAATCAGTAGCAATTATGGCAAAATGCTAATCTAACATTACTGAAGGAAACTGCCCTTACCAATGAAAGGTACTTTACAGACTAGATTTTAAGGTCAAAGATTGATCTGCTATGCTGAAATGTAGGATTTGACTATACAGAGTTTGAAATAATGTTTATGGAGAAAGCCAGTGATTTTTGAAGATGGGTGTATTAACTGATGTATAATCAATGTACGGGTTGCATTTACAAATTCCATTTTAGGATGCCAGTTATAGAAATTCTTAAACCTACAGTTAAATACTCTCCCTGATGTTACACTTGACTCCGTTATGGAACTCTTAGGGATAAGGCAAGCCAAGAGCACAGGATATAAAAATATACCTCTTTTAGAAAAGTTAGTTGTGAGGGTGAAATCTATAGCTATTTTAAAAAAATGATAAATAGAAACAAATATTATAATATTAAAGATTGAAAATGAGTGAAATTTCTATCATGAACTATTCCTTTGTATTCCTGATTAGTTTTACAAGGCAATTCAGTCAGATTTCCAATCTCCAATAAAATAATGAGGCATTTTTAGTTCTAAGAGCAGAATTATCTTTCCAATTAAAACTAATTTTCAATGGATATTGATGTGTTGCTTTATTAAAAGGTTCATTGCAAGTCTTCCAGTCAAAATGTGTATACTTCTATACTTCTTTTCCAAACACATATTCGATGGAGTACTATATTGTAAACCAGAGACTGATGTATTTACCACTAGTATAAAAATCTGTGTTATTCTTCCTGTCATAACCAATCAATTTGGTGGTGTCAGGAAATGAATAATTTTCAATAGACTTCTCAGGCTATTGAAATAATTTAATTCAGTTCTGGACCTTAAGTTCAGTCAGAATTTATTCATACTTGTTCACATACAACTTTGACTTATAAATCGTAAACCAAACCATACCTTCTAATACCTTTTTGTAAAGACCCAAAAGTGATCTAGACTCTTTTAATTGAATGGAGGTCTACTCATAGAGCTTAATAATAATACCTGTTGTAGTTGAATAACTTCTTCAGGAAAGACCTCTACACACATTTGTGGAGCATAAAGAATGTCTGTTTTAAGGTTACCACAAGACATACTGGGGGGGGGGGGGAAGCCCCCAACTATTAGAAAACTAGAATTATTTGTCTTTAAAGGTTCATTTAATGTTTTGGATCTTTTGATTTTTCTAATCTATGTCAAGGTTTAGTGATAACTTTATTAGAAAAGTTATTAGGTTATGGTCCTTATTTCTCAGTGTCAAATGTCTTCATTACCCACAAGACACTTGGTTTTAATATGCCTACAATAATAGCTGCTGGTCTATGACTGAATACTTCCAAATCAAGAAAAATGGTAGAAGTGAGCTCATTGAATTTTACACTGAATGAAAGAATTAGTCAGGATAGGGAAATAACAGGGATTTATACACAGGTTTTAAAATGTGTATGTGAAAATGTAGATTGACAAATTGTCCTGTTATAAGTCCTATAATTGACATGTCTGTAGAACATAAACTAATGTTCTCTTGGAATAGTATCCTTTATAAAACCCTCTTCAGTTGTGTACAGGTGTTCCTCATTCATCTATACATAAAAGATACTTATTGTTTTAACTATTTGGCTATGTCTACTACCATACAGACAGAGTACAACAGTGCATATGTGATTTACTAACGCTGAAAAAGGCTAACAATTCTATTATTTAAATACTGCATTTTATTATTCAAATCTATATAAATCTTATATTAAATCTTATGTTTTCTTATTTAAATCTGTATAGCTTTGTAATAATTCTGTTTGCACAAATAGGTGGGGTATCAGGTATTCAGGATTGATGTTTGCTTGTCTGCTTTGTTAGTAGAATCCTGACAACTAGAAATCTGTACATTAACTAGTTAGTGTCATCTCGCCCACCTAAGAAGAAGAAAATTAAACTTATGTAACTATTTATTTTAAATAAATTCCATACCGTTAAAACACCCTCCATATTCAAAAGTTTTTTGCTGAAATTCTATTAAAATATATCAAAGGAGATTGTTGAAACTGCTCCTTGAATGTCAAATAAATATGACATGCAACGAAGAATTCAAAAACATAGAATACAAGATAAGGAAAGAAAGGTTAAAAAAAGTAAAAAAACAGAATTTAAAATATAATGAGAAAGAATATGCAAAGTAACTAAAAAACAGCTGTTGAATATGTTCATAATTTTTATTTATTCCTAGTGATTCTTAAGTCTAGTTCTTATACGGGAAGGTAGTTCTATAAATATATTATGAAAATATTTTCGTTCATTTTAACTGTATGTAAATTTTTTAGTTTAATTTTTCATACTTTAAAAGCATTTTTGTCTTCGTTCTCTAGAAAGAAAACAAGAACAAATTTCCTGAGAAAATAGGAATGCATGACTCCAAAGTTTTTAAGTTTACTGAAATATATGTATTATATATTTTACAGAAATTCTTCATAAACAGTATACATTCAAATAGCTTTTAGTATACATGTATTTGGAAAAAAAAATTATCTATTGAAAATATGCCTCACCTTCACATTGAAAAAAAAGAAAAAAAACCAACACAACAACAAAACCCAAAAACATTTCTACTATGATAAACGTAATCAACTGTAAGGTATCTGTTTTCAAATAAAAGCCCAATAAAGTAAAAGAGAAATCTTAGTTGAGCAAAAGGTACTGTAGAAAAAGCAAAAATGGAGTATTCTTATTATTACCAAAGAAGAAAGGACAGACGAGATGAGAATTCAACTGTATTTCAAACATAAACTGTGCAGTGAAGGGTGAAATAAATCAAAAGACATTTAATGAGCAGGAAACAAGAACTGGTACTGTAAGAAGACCTTTTTCTTCAAGTTACGGAGTAAGAGAAAGCTGCAAGAAGATTAATGTATGTTTAACAAAAGATGTTCTCAGTATATGTAAAATAAAGAATTGATTTTGTCTTTGTTGAATCCTCTGCCACATTTCAGTGACTCATGATTTCCTTGAAATCAAGATGCGCCTTAATACCTCATTAAGCATCATAGCTTATACGTTCCTATAATATCCGCATGTCTCTGATTGTAGGACTGTACATCTCTAACTGGTACTGAAATGTACGTGGTTCGTCTGCCAGGTCAGTCTGCAGGGTATATTCTTTAGAAGATCTGAAAGATTTTCCCCTGCCATTCGATAAAAAAATCAATTTCATTTTAGACAAGGAGTATTTTAAATAAGTTCACATTTGACTGTCATCCCCATGAAAAAAAAAAAAATATTCACCCAATACTTACTTAATGCTTAAAAGGCAAAATTATTTACATTGCAGGATATACTTATCAATATAAAGCAGGTTTTTTGCTTTCACAACACTGCAATTGGTTTTCATTATTTTGCTTGCTTTTGTAAACCTTACATTATTAATTTATTACTCATTAACATCTTTTTAGTTTTCTTATCAAAATCATGAGTAAATTTATAGCAGTGAGGATAATTGTGTATGGGAAGGTTTACTAAACTTGAAAAATCAGGTAAGTCATCTCCTTGCTAATCCATGAAGAGTGTAAAAGCAAATAACAGGGACCCAGCATTGCACATGTACTAAATTCTCTGACAGCGAACAGCCACATGGTAGACAACTGAGCCATACACAGGTTAAAACATATAATACAATACCCAAGAAGGTAATAAGGATCTGATAAAGTAGAAAATGGGCTTTAATACCATTTTCCTTAAGGAAGCAAGTGGGTCTCATACTGTTGAAGTCAAGTCAATGGAAAACACATAAATCCAATAGAACAAGCAGGAACTTTCTGCTGACACAAATATATTTTATTGCTCTCATTGAATGGTTAAAAAAAAAGCTTATTTTTCTTTTTCCTTTTCCTTTTTTAAAAAACTAATGTATTAGTTTTTTTAATCTTGGATTATCTCAACCCCAAATTAAGTACTGTAACTAGTTCTTTCATCTTTTAAATTTTTCTTGCAATTACTCACTAGTGAAAAAGTCAGTGATTGTCTCAGATCTCTAAGTAGAATATAGTGTAAAAATAACACACTGAAAGAAACATAAACAACAACTTTGTTTTCCTGGACACAGCTGACCTTACAGGCCTGGCTCCTCTCTATGTGGATCTAAATGGCTGCTTAAAGTCAGTGAAGATCACATTATCTAACAAAAGCTGCCTGTGGGCTCTCTCTTAAGGAAAAGATTCTGCATTTTGTCTAGGTGCCAGCAGAAGTATTAACTGTATAAGCAGATGCATATACATCATTGGCAATATAATACTTAAAAGACTTAAACAAATGTGAAAATCCTAGACAAAGTACAGTATAAAAAGTTTACAATACTTCAGAGCATTATAGACTCTTCACAGAGAAAATTATTTTTAAAGAACCTTAATTATGAATTTGATAATATTAAATATGAATATTTTAATTGAAAGATTACGTAATAATTAAGAGTATCATCCCAGTACTTTGTCATATGAAAAAATACCAGTACACACAGTCTCTTTCTATCCTGAAAAATCCCATAACATGCTGAAAAATGGTGTCTTTGATATTGATGGTGTACAGGATGCAAACTATACCTGACAATAAGATCTACATTCTCAACAATGCTCATACAGTAACAGAATTTGGAATGCAATGGGGGGAAAAACCTCAAAAAATAAGAACTAATTACAAACTATGTTCTTTTAAGAAAAGCACTATGGTTTCTATAACTTCTGAAAAAGCAACATAAGCCAACTGCATTTACATAATGTGTCACAGAAAGGATTACCTCAGTTCTAAGGGAGCCAAACATCCAAACTACTGCACAGTGTCATTGTTCAGCAGCAGAACAAATCTTGATTTAGATCAAGAACTATCAGCCTTCCTAACAACAGGGAAGTATGCCACCAGTTGAAATATGCACGACAGGGTGATCTCTCCGGTTCACAGTATGTTGCTTCATGGTGCAGATTGCATGAAGAATTTCAAATGCCTTATGACAGGGATACCCTGATCTCCATTCTATGTAAGATGAGACATGTAGTACACCACTTGAACAAAAGTACATATGAGCAAGGAGAAGGATATTGCCACTCTAAAAAAGTCTCTCCAATACAGTGAAGCAACATACCAATTTTAGAGAAAACAGGTCCTACAGGAAACCTGACAAGTTTGCTGCAAATGCCTGTCAAGAAAGTACTGAAAAGGCATTTGTGATTCTTTCACAGTGGCCATATATGTACGTCAAAAATTTTACTACCTAGATACAATTGAAAAAGCAAATTGGATCCATTTAAGTGCTTTTACTCCTGTTCTTCTGTCCACAGAACCATGCTGTAGGTAAAGTTACCACTGCAGGCTAAATCTCTGATCAACTTTGTGGACCTCCTTTGGAGTTAATCGAACAGGCCAATGTCCTTCCTGTGCTGGGGACCTCAGAGCTGGATTCAGTACTCCAGGTGGGGTTTCACCAGAGCAAAGTAGAGGGACAGAATCATTAATTTTGTTAGATTGCATCAGTAGCCTTGGCTCAAATGTTTCATTGTTTTATTCAGTGTCCTAAAGTGCTCTCAAACTCTATGCCACTATCTCTTCTCCTGTTACCATACTGAGTTATGAAATATAAGTTTGAAAAGACATGAACAAAGGTAAAAGCACATGTAGGACTGCTGCCCCAGTGGACACACTCATGTCAAAAGATGATACATACTGTGTCATGCAACCTCCTATATCCATGCAGAATAGAAGCATAGATAGCATTGTAAGTATTTACTATATACTTAAGTAGGTCTAGCCATACCAGAATTCACAGACAGAGCCAAACCAGAGGTAGCCCAGTTTGTGCCACATATATTTGCTACACCATTAAAAATATATGTATTACAATAGCAAAGCAGACAGAAGTATGTGTAATGTAACATACTCCTGTAACAGCATTAGAGAAAGCAAACGTATGTAAAAGAGAGGCCAAAGAAATTTAAAAAAAAAAGTTAAAAAGAATGTGGTTTTTAAGTTTAGAATGACAATTAAGACTAGATCTGGAGCAAAAATGCAAGTAGGCTGTTTCACAGAACTATGCAAAAGAACATATTTTCACACCAGCAGGCATGACTCTGTAGGAAGGATGGGGCAGGTGTTAGAGGAACTGGATGAGAAGCAAAGCAAATGAAGATAGATGAATGTTTGAAAAGCTTTTAAAATATTTGGAATTTGAATGGGAGTCAGTGGAAAAGCATGAGCATCCAGCTGCCATTGCCATAGTGGTAATTAATGAATTTTAGACTGGTGTCCGTGAAATACAGAAAGCTTTTGTCAAAGTTTGTACTGAGGAATCAATTTCTTAAGACAGTATGGACCAGGAAAGAGGTAAAGCAGTCTGTCCTAAGGATATATATGAGAAATGGAACAACATCTCTGGTGCAAATTTGGCTAAAATGACAGACTATATGAGAAATAATTCAGTTCAGAGTCATATGATACATGATATATTCTGATATCATATCAGCACAAATTTTGAGCCAGAAAGGAGTTGGGGCTGCTAGACCCTCCATGCCAAATAGTAAGAATTTCTCTTTGTATATATTAATTACTGTGGGCATGAAAGACTTTAAGCCTAATGTGAACAAACATATAGGTGTCCAGTTCAGAAATATATAGAATTAACTTTATATTATTAAGATACCTCTCCTAATTTTGAAAAAAATGATATTAATTTAAACCGTTGTATAAATCATGATGAAGAGGAAAAAGATTAATTGTATCTTCCATGTTTAATTGCCTGGAGAACTTATCCAGGTGTGAGATGAATAGTTTCTTATTTTAATGTGTTGATTTTAAGGGGCCAGAACTAGTCTAAATAGAGATGATTACATTCTTATTCATTAGTGTTATGAACAAGAACAGCAACTGATGAATACCACACGAAAGGCCTCCCTCCACTAGTATAAAATTCATTTAGAACCTATTCATGGATGTTTCAAGTATAGAAGATAAAAATGTCACTTTGAATGCTAATTTTAAGTACTTAAGGTGCAAAACAAAAATTTAATGTTATGGTTCCATTGTAGTGTAGTCTAAGTGAGAGGATATTTTTATGAATTCTACAAATAATACTCCACAGTGGACCCAGCAAATCCAGACATACATCTTCAGAAAACCTTGCAAAACCTTCCTTCTTGCTATTCCAGTGAGTGGCCCTGCAGTTCTAGCAGGGATTTCAATAAAGCTATTGATTTTATTGTGGAAAATGATAAAATATATAGCAGTGTTGAAGGGTTTCAATACAAAATTTCAAAGTAGGTAGAAAGACTGATAGGGAACTAAATAATAAAGAAAGATGTATTTATCTATAAAGCTGATTGTAATAGTTCAAACCAATCTCACACTTCCATGTGGATAAAATAAAATTGTGGTTAATATACTATAAAAGAACTGAAATTCTACTGTGTTGCTTACAGTATTCTTGGCTCAAAGTGATATACAACTACCTCTTTTCAAGTGCAGCATCAGAGACAGAATACCTTAGACTTCTCTAAGCACAATGGAGATGCATTGTGGCAGACTAGCACATCACAAGGACTCTTCATCCTCTGTTTCATTCTGGTTTTGGCCAAATGAGCAGTCCTTTACTCATCAGTTATGTGGACACCTATGTAATTCTTGTGTGAGGAGAAGAGTTGGGTATCCCAAGAACATGAGGAAGAGGTACAGAAAACTTTTTGCAGACTAGTTTACTTCCCTTCAACCCATTCAGGTTTTACTATTCTGCCCTACTATTTTAACTAATACTAGGAAGTCAAGTACCAGATAAAAAGAGTTTGGAACTCCAAACAAGCTTAATGTATAAACTGTACTCAATAGTTCGCAGTGGAAACAGCAGAGGATATAAGACCAAATTTTCTTCAACCATTTTCACTTGGATTAGATTAGTAAATCCAAAGAAACCAGCAGTCCTAACAGGAAAGCACTGACAGCATTTTAAGGTTTTACATGTCAACAAAAGGAAAGATTAAACTTTCAGTGAGAGGCTCTTGACTTCTGATACACTCACTGAAGTTCAGTAAATCTGGAATATTAGCTCCCTGTTGTATGTGACTCTCAATAGCTTTGCACTTGAGTATGAAAGGTGAAAGACTCTTCATTACCCTAACAATAGAATTGACAGCTAAAATCAGAATTTTTACAGCTTTATGTCATTGAGACTTTATGCAAACATACACTTCCTATCACACAAATATTTTTTTCTGCTGATTAATGAGGATATCAGATGGCTGTGATGCAGTGAAGTTTTCCTCTGGGGATGGAAATCAGCAGAAATTGTGCACATAAATTCTTCTTCCGATGCTTCCAAGTTCAATTATACAAGGTGCAAATAGTCCCTACAGCCTGTCAGAGATTCAGAAATCTGTCTCTTCCACTACCTTACTCTTTCACACTTGACCATTAGGCAATTTCCTACTCTCTGCACGCTCAAAGGGGATATTCTTCTCTATGCTCTTAAAATACTGCATGAGATTAACATAGCCCCAAAAAGCATATATGCCATTCACTCTGTAGTAGTAATGTTTTCTAGCTCTGACCTGAGGAAAGTGCAAGGACAAGAGGTATGAACATTCTGGTCCCAAAGAGCTATTTATGTTGGAGTTCTCAGCGAAACACAACAATTTCTCTCCTCATTCCTTTCTCACTCACTTTTGTATTCATTTACATTTTCTCATATCCAAATTAGTCCTAGGGCTCCGACTAGGACTGACAGAGCCCACTTCAGATGGTAATTTCACCTTTAAAAAGGCTATTCTGGTATAACTGAGCAAAATACAGACTCAAAACTCATGTCATGCTTAGGTGACAAATAAATGCCAAACGTAAGAGAGGTCAAGAGTACAGTTAATGAGCATCATCCCATGTGGCTGATGTCACATTACGCTTCACAAAGGGATTTGGTAGATGGGCAACGCAATTCCAGGTACATTTCCAAATATGAACATACTGACTAAGTTCTTTTCCTACAGATTTCAGAAGGCAAACTATGCTGACTAGTCCATAACAGCTGTGCATACTTCTCTCTCCAAAAATGGGTTAACTCTGCAAAGATCAGCAAAGATCAGCATTATCTCCCACACACATTTCTGCTGGAAATCTATCAGGTTGCTAGGGTAGCATGCTGTGCATAAAGGCTGCTCCCTGGCTGTGTACACTCCCTGCAGGCACACGAAGCCCTAATTATGAGGTATATATACAGAAGAGTTTCTGTGGGCTAAGGAGAAGCATCAACAAATACACTACTTCCTTTGCTCCATGAGTTACAGACCCTTTGAAGCCTTTTTCTGTTCCTTTGTTTGTGCTTGCATCACCATATGGGAGGCTGTTTCAAACTTCACTTTTATTATTCTGACCAAAAATAACATCTAATTTTTTACTGTTACTCATTAATTTAATTTTAAAATTCAAAATAAACAAATCTTGACCAGCAAGCAATAAACTAAAAACTGAAAAGGGATGATGCTGTGCTGTGACAGCAGGACTTCCCTTGTCCCACTTCATTATCAGTTAATGAGACTTTTTTCCTTTGTAAAGTCATTTAAATACTATATAAATAAAATACTTTTTTGTCACATTATTTACCTTTACTAACTTATTTATTGATGAATTTATTTCTTTCTTTTGCCTCATCATGGGGAGTGTTGGATAGTTTCTTTCTTCGCTTCAAATTCTATTTCACTTTGTTCCTGTATCTATTTTAAGACTTCTTTGCCTCCTACAACCAAAAAACCTAATTTCTGTAAGTCCAGCATCAAGTCATAAAGGATGACTTAAGCATCCTTACAGGCTAATCAGTATGACTGCAGCTAAATGCAAAGAACTGGTGACTACTCCTGGCTACCAGGAGCTTATATGCTATTTCCATAGCTTTCCCTGCTGCTCCGTAATGAAAGTGATGAGACTGAGATTCTTATGTATCTCTATACTAGCACATAAATCTAATTGCCAAATACTTTGAGAGTCTATATACACCAACATGGACAATATTTTGAATTTCTTAAATGGCCAACAAATCCATGCATTTCTAGAATATACAAGTTAAGAAACAGACTAGAACAATCTTGGCACTGATAAAAAACAGAGGTGAATTTTTTAGACAGCAGAGAGGTACAAAGGAATTACCCTTTGATTTACAGTATAAATACTTTCCAAATCCACACAGGTTAAAAATGCTAGTTGTCATATTTGTTTTATATCTTAGCATCTTTGTTTTCTTTATGCTTAAGATGTCCTCAACATATTTCCTCACGAGTACAGCTAAATTGAAAGAGGAAGGTTAGAAAGATTTATAATGTTGCCAGAGCTGTCATATGGGCAACAAACAGGGAATGTTTCATCTTTAAGAACTATGAAAGTATTCTGCTTACCATGTCTTTCAAAGTACATTTTTTTTCCTTTTTTATTTTTCCTAAGGTACAAATATCAGTGCTTTTGAAACTAAAAGGTAAATGATTCATAACAATTAGAACAGCTGCTTTATCTTTGTCTTGTGGGTGGAAATCACAGACATAACAAACACTGGCAGAATTAAGTATGAAACATTTGCAGATTATGCATCCATGAGTTTTAATTTTCATACACCTAGTTCATATAAGCCAAATCTTCCTTAGTTTTTTTCTGCTGTTTTCTTACATCTAAATATACACGAAAAGGACTTCATCCCCTTATCCTTCATACATCACACTGTGTATAATATGTTTAGATTTATAGGCCAGAATTCATCCCTTAAAAGACATGAAAGACAGTCCTTTAAGATGCATTCTGCTATTGTTTCTAATAGTCTGACAAACACAAAAACTATAATATTAATATCAGCGGATTTTAATTATGTATATTGATCACTGCATGGCTCTTTTAACCAAATATATACCCCATGACAGTTATGATTTTGTAAGAATTTGGTTGGGTTTTACAGTTCTTTCCTGAAGAGTTTCAGCAGGCAATCCTCACCAAGAAGAGAAAGAGGGGAAAAAAAACCAAAGCCACCAAAAATGTAAACCAGCAGCTCTGGGATACAACTATACAACCCTAAATACCTTGTAGTTCTCTGAACATTTAGAAATGTCCTAGCCCTTTTGAGGAAACAAAAACAGACAACAGTTCTTAGATAATTTACAAAATAGACCCAACTCTTCTATTGAGACAGGAACTCCTCAAAGAGGAACTTCTCATGTTAAGAGGATGAAGCCCCTCAATGGATTAAGGACAAGAAGTAGCTCAGGATTAAAAATATGAACACATTAGAGATTGCCTGCCTTAGCAGTACTGGGAAGAGAATAGTGTTTCTAGCCTCAGACAAATGAGGACACTAAGTAATTGGAAAGAGACCATTAGGCAAGTCGTATATCTATAGAATATTTTATCTCCCCAAGCATCTCCCTAAACAAAGAAATTGCTTAAAGTTTCTGTTTCTATATCAGGATAAATGTATTATACCAAAATGTAGCAATCTCTTATTCATTCTACTCAAGTGCTGGGCTTCTACCCAGCACCTAAATTGACAATACAACAAAATTGTCCTCCTGCAATGTGCAGCATCAACAGTGAAGAACAGTCAAGGAATTCCATCTTTGTCCTCACTTCAGGACATTTATTGTCTTAGATTTTTAATTTAACATATATTAAAAATTATGTTATATACAAATGAATAAAATTAAATCATACCAAGTTCCTAGAGTGACATAAAAAATCACTTGTTCTAACCTCATCTTTTGTGCTTTGTTTATAAATCTTCAGTGTGTTGTGTTTGGTTTTGTGCCAGAGTAGAGGATTTTTCCAGCTTCCACTCTCAAACATACAGGTAAATGCAATATTTATGTAAAGGATCTAACTATTTCTTTCAAATCAGGTAAGTTTCTTTCAGCATCCTCCATTTAAGCAGTATTATTGACTGAATGGCAGAGCTCAGAGTCATGATCAGTCAGAATCTAGCTGGAGACCCATAATCAATGGTGTTCCCCAGGCATCAGTACTGTGTCCAGTCTTATTCAGATTGTTTATCAGCAACCTGGACCAGCAGATAGAGTGCAGCCTAAGCAAGTTTGCTGATGATTCAGAACTGGAGGAGTGGCTGATATAGCTGAAGGATGTGCTGCTGTTATGCAGGATCTTGAAAGGTTGGAGAGTTGGGTGGAGAGAAGCCTAATGAAATTCAACTGAAGTAAGCATAGGGTCCTGAAACTGGGGATGAATAATCCCAAGTACCAGCACAGGTTAGGGGATGACCTACTAAAGAGCAGTTCTGCAAAGAAGAACCTGAGAGTCTTGGTGGATGACAAGTTGACCACGAGCTGGCAATGTCACTGCAGCCAGGAGGGCCAGTCCTAAGGTGCATTGGGAAGAGTGTGGCTAGCAGACCTAGGGAGATGATCCTCACCTTCTAGTCTGCCCAACAAACAACATCTGGAGTATTGAACTCAATTCTGGTCTCTGCAGTCCAAGACAAATTGCTACTGGAGGGGGTCCAGCAGAGGCCACAAATATGATGAGGAGTCTGGGGCATCTCTCCTATGAGGAGAGACCATGGGAACTGGACCTGTTCAGTCTAGATAAGAGAAGGCTGAGAGGGGTCCTCATCAATACATACAAATATTTTTAAATCGGATATCAAGAGAATGATGCCAGACTTTTTCAGTGGTGCCAGTGACAGGACAAGGAGCAATGGCCATAAACTAAAACAAAAGTTCCATCTCAACACAAGGAAGAACTGCTTTACCCTCAGGATGGCACTGGAACAGGTTGCCCAGGGAGTTTGTGGAGTCTCCCTCTCTGGAGACATTCAAAACCCATATGGATGAGGTCCTGTGTAACCTGCTCTAAGTGACCCTGTGATCTGCAGAGGTCCCTCGCCATCCTTGCTATTCTGTGATTCTGTAACTGGAACCTATTTACATAAGACAAAAATTATTCCTTTTAGAGAACTCTGTATTGAGTTTTGTTCATTAACTGTGTTTTTCCACCTATCTTCCTTTGGCATTACAGTGAGCAACCCTGTTTCAAGAGATCAGCTGTTTCATCCTTCTCCTTGATATTCCCTCCATGAAGTGTTCTCTACATATACAAAAGCAAAAATCTGAAATAGAAAAATCCCAAACTGTCTCCAATAGATGATCTTAGTGAATGTAGAAAAAACTCTAGAGGGTCAAACACAGGCAGAAGCTAACTGCTGCTTCTCATATTTTCTTCCACATAAAACCAAACAGAAACTAGTTTGCCCTGGGCATTTTGCTTTATACATTGTGTAGAATACATATTCTTGTCCATTTATATTCATCAGACCTAAATCTGGAAACTGCTGTCTGGAAACTTGCCGACAAAGAACCAGAGACAGAATCTAACTGAGTTGCTCCTGTTTGTGATAATATGATCTCCATGACTGGAAATTTTCTTGGTTCCTTTGTACAGTGTGAAGATGGTATCAATCTGCCTAAGTAAGACTAGCAACATCCATTCGGTTTCCAACTCAGACATGAGGGGGAACGAACTAAAAGGCTAGAAAACACCAATGTCCTCAAAGAACAGATTTTTTTTTTTTTAATATTTCCTTGCTTGTAATAGGAGTTAATCAAATATTTTCAGTAGCTCCTCAAATTTAGATATTAAACCATTAAAAACCTTAATCCATTACTCTTCACAAAGTCAACCAAAAACTGAAGCAGAGCACATAATTAAAATTAATTGCATTGACTGCTTGCAGGAGGAGTTCTGAGATATCCACTGGGGCTCCAAAAGAGGCCTTTTTCACCATTTGGGGGACCTTATGTAAGCTATTTTGCCAAAATATCATTCATTTGACATTCCATAAATTTTGCAAGTTGAAGGAGAATGAACAGTGCATATTTTATGGTTTCTGCCCCTTCTGTTCAGTAAGCAGAAACATCCTAAAAATTTTAAACATGGACCACTACTAGACTTTAGAGTGGGGTTTTGGACCCAACCATCCCATTATCAAAGTTGTATTAGAAAATACTACAAAGATGACACAGCTCTGAAAACCAAGTTGGAATATTGTACCTTCATCCAGCATGAAGACTGCAGCTTGTCAATCACTAACAAAGTCATGGGAAGCCAGAATAGTGGCACAGAACAAGGAAATTTTAGAAGCATATTTCACATTAATAAAAGTCACTGAATATAGATGATTTTAAAAAAAAATCACTTTCCTAAAGGCTTCTTACACTAACTCTTCTTAAATGTGACAGAAAGCTCAACTTTTCCATCTCTGCCTCAAATTTTACATTAGTCTTTGTGTTCCTTGGGTTTGTCAGCACTCCTCTTATCAGCATTTTGACTGAAGTTTATGTTTTGCTCTAAAGGGCTTTACATGTGTATTTACTGCCGTAGTATATAAATCAATAAAACTTCAAAGTGAATGACTGAATATTAAATAAATCAAAAACATAGTTTCAAAATACTTAAAGTGGAAGTGTACTGCATTTACAAAACTGTCAGATTTGTTATTAATATATTTACTTTCCTAATACTGATCCCAGATTCTGCAAAGGCAAGGCTATCACTAGCCCAACACAGAAAGCTGGAACATTGCAAACTGCTTTGTTTTTCCTGCAAGACATTAGTCAGAGATAGGTTAAACTACATAGGACTACACTTTTCCACAAAGGCAGGGAGTCAGAGATGACAGACCTGTACACCAGGGAACTTAAACACAGGGGGTTTCAGCTTTCCCTAAAAGCATTCCCAGGGAAGAATAATTCTACATGGAGAACCAGGAAAAAAGGGAAAAAACACTATCCCAAGAAGTTGCCACTGTATGTAAAAAACCCACAAACTAAATCTAAAGAACTGAATGCTTAAGTGAGAATAAACTTTTACCAAGTGAATTGCTACATTTCATGGTAACAATTAAAATGATAACATAACATGCAATAAATAATGATAAATATGATGATAGAAAAAAAAATAAAGGTTTTTTTGATTATACAGTCCAAAAAGTCCAACCAAGCAGCGATAAAGAAAAAAGCTGGTTAAAAAATGTGTGGTGAAGGATGCAGTAGTCACAGAAAAAAAAAGGGTAACTCGTAAGAAAACAGAGAAAGAGGTTTTAAAAAAATGGTATCAAAAGTCTGAATAAAAATTCTGGTTCCAGTAAGGACTTTTGAACATTTAATTCCTATGATTTATTATTTCTTCAGTAGAACTACAGCACTGAGACACTGTGGGCTTTTTTGTTAATAGAAAATGATAAATGCCACTGCAATCAGCAACAACGACTTTCTCTTTCATCAGCTAGTGGTCTGGTGCTGATCAGATGATGAAATCAAGGAAAGTGAATTGGTAAACCAGCTGGAGAAGCATTTGTAATATGATTTAAGAAAACAACAACAGAAACAGAGGAGCTTTCTCATTTTTCTTTAGTTCACTTCTGTCTGTAACAGTGTGGTTTCATTTATGCCTATGAAAAGCATGTGTAAAATCCTTATCTAATACTTAGACTAACCACCTCCTCTCAAAGGGATAAATTACAGCACAAACCAAATACAGTGGAAAGATAAGGTCTTGGGGTTTTTTATGTCATACGCTGCATTTTTACAAAAGGAAATAAACATGCACAAATTATGAGAAATCCGTATTTTTATTCCTTTCCACCCTATGAGTCAAAATGCAGTAAAGGGCACCACATCGTTCTATTTGTGAATTGCATGAATGAGAATTTGACAAGACTAAAGGACCAGCAAAGCACACACAGACTCTCCCTCATTAGATTTTTTGCACAACAGTGACTACAGAGAGCTATGAATGCACAGTACTATGAATAATAAAACATCTGTGAATTACATAATGTCACTGAGTACATTCCAAATGGTATGCATATATTAACCCACAAACACAGGCTGGTACTTATTTAATACAAAATCAGCAAAAAAATGGTGTTTCATAAAGACCCTGGAAGTCCATTATATTATCCAATTCTCACATATTACTCTAAGGAATGTGATGCTATTGTTACACCACAATAAACAATTGTCACAGCAACAGTCCTCAGTGACAGGTAGCAATATCTTAGGGAAATCCATCAACTTTAATAAAACAGTTTAAGGAAATGTAATTTCTTCTTGTGTTTTAAACTGGTTGGAGTCTACATGGAAAAAAAATAAATATGAGAAACTTCTGTACATATTAAGACTCCGTATTTTCACAGCACTTCATATTACCATTGAAATGCAGAAGCAAACTTCTAGCCCATAACACCTTCTGACAATCAGAAAAGTGTTCCTTTGTATCACTGCAGACTTCACACAGCTTGATTGGAACCCTCTGTTTTAGAAGTGCCCCAACACCACCCTGGTGATAAATCATTTTAGGATTTGCATGCTTGCTGTTAACTTTAATAAATGATGTGCTGCTTTTTCACTGCTGAAGCAAGGTGTCTTTTTAAGCAGCTGTAGCAGTCTCCTGACAGTGTAATACAGATATGGATTCATAATTATAAAGGGAAGTCAAAATTATGATTTCTCTACTGTATATTCTTCTTAATGACTAGTTCAGAAACAGGAACATAGGACTAATGTTTCAAGTACAAGTCTGAAATTCCCAGAGGTTTGAATTAATACATTTTTTTAAAATCACCTTTTTTCTGTCTCTCTGAAATTACCTACTCTTTCAATTAGCAGAAGCACATCACTTAGTAAAAACACAAAGTACTTTATTATGCTGTTATACCGTTGATACCATTACTTGGAAAAGTCTTTACTCCAAAGCAGCGTACAGTTTATCCTCACCTAGTCACATATAACTTCAGACAATTTGATAGTTTGCCACACTAAAACCTGATTCAAATCCTCTTGCAGTCGTTGACTCACATTTTCCTTTTACTTTCTTGAGTCAGAAGTCTTTTAAAAGTCAAAAGCTGTTCATCCTTTCAGTTCAGTGTGCAGCACTCCAAGCTCACCTCACAACGGCCTCCCCTGATGTTATGACCTCCATGGTAAGATAATATACAGAAGATTTATTCAGTATAAAAAGTTAGTATCATGCTCTAGAGTTTATGAAATCAACAGATGGCCTCAGGCTAAGTGTATTTAAAGGAGATTTTATTTTTTAATGAAAATAATTTGAGATTGGGTATGTAACCAAAAATCAGGTATGTATTTGATCTTATCCCAGAAATAATTCAAGATAGATCATCCAGGTTACCATATGGGCTATATTCCATTCCTCCTATTAAAAGGAGATTACAGAATGACTAAAGCTACTTATGATTTTTCAAGCTTACCAGTATTAATTTGAATAAAATAATAGATGAGGAAAGAATGATTGGCAGACATTCCATCCACACAAAGTACAAATCTCTTCAGCAGAATTTCAGTGGATTGCAGAACTGAGTATCAAAAGATCTAGTGATAATTTGATCTTCCATTTTTTTTATATGGGAGTACTTCTACAGGTACGATTATTCACTCTATTTTTTCCTGAAAAAAGAGATTTGCTATATTTATAGTCTGTCCTAAAATGTAGTACTGCAAAGAGGTATTATGAAAGTTTGGACATGCACACTGAGATATTAGGTATGTGCAATAAAGGCTGTTGGTGTGCAAAAATCATGAAGTGCACACAGTAAGTGATGAATCCAGTCTTAAGTTCCAGCCATTGATATGCATGTCTGGGGAAGAATTCCAATTGCCTTATCTTTCCTGGTTATGGCTTGTAGGGAAGCAGCTAGTGCATCAGTGCAGGCCCTGAGAGACAGAATCACAAGCCAGAGAGATGATACAGATGTCCAGAATTCTCCCATCTGACACCTAGCTGAATTCACACTGGTTGTTGCAAGATGTGGATAACCATCTGTACGTCTGTCTGGCACTGAAACTTAAGGGTCATATTGCTTCAAAGAGTTAATCACTGGGGTAAGTAATAGGAAGGATTTTTGAAAATTCAACACCATTTCCTACATAAACTCTAATAGTTATTGCAAGTCTCTCCTGGGCCAGAATACCAGAAATTCAGCAAAGCCAGTGCACTATAAGCAAAATGTTTTATTGTATTTCAAATAAATTATACAAAAAATGAAATTATTACATTTTACAGGACATTTCTCTGCCTTTTTTTCCCCATCATATTAATAGGGGAAAAATTATTATTCTGGAAATGGCAAAGTTGAAATTATTATGCCAGAGCTCATGATTCAACATACAAAAATACTGCACATGTGCAGATGAAGAATTTCCCTAAACTTTATATTACGGCATAAATCAGCAAATTCCAATAGACACTAATGTACCATGGATAGAAATTACTTCAGCAATTCTTATCATGTCCTGCAATGTAAGCTGTCCTATATGTATTTAATACACCACACAGTCAAGGCACAGAAATCTAAGGTGACTTCTTTCACTCTAGGATAGAAGGTCAGTGTCATTAACAAGATCCCCAATTCCCGCTTCCCAGTTCTATGTAGTAAACGGATTATTAATTTGAAGTTAATGCAGCTCATGGTATAAATTCAGACTTTACTGAAATAGGCAATAAGACAGAAATATGTCCTATTGTATGTATGCTTTATATATAGCAGAAATCTAAAAAAATATTCAGAGGATTCTAGAAGTTGATGTACTAAATGGCAGTTAAAAATCTGTCTTGTTTCAAGACTTGCTAATGTATCATCTTCTATCATTACTTACAGTAATTAATTCTGTAAAGCAGAGATCCTGACATTACTGTCTGACCTCCCATAGTTATAAATCTTAATTTTTTGAATGCATTTTTACCTTTAAATGTATTACAATAAGCCAAAAACTCAACCAAATGTACAAAACATTAATACAAAAATCACCCTAACAACATGTATAAAGTATGTATTTTTCAAAAGTTATCCTATCCAAAATAACTTTTTGAGTGAAATCAAAATCTGTCTGGTGCTGCTCACTGCCAGTTCTAATTTCAGTGTGAATGATTCAAAGCAAAGTGCAGAAATTGTGTTATATTAAAAAGCTAATGTTATATTTAAAAATTAAATTTTCACTTTAAATGGGAGATTAAAAATTTTTAAAAGTTTATTAGTATTGCCCCTATGCCTTTACATTATTTCAATATTAATGCCAGAAATTAGCACCATCACTGTAACAAAAATAGAGGAAAAATAAAGTCTGCTTCAAGAAATTTTATTTAGTTTAGCTCCCTACATACACTTCAGGTTCTTTAGGAATAATCCAATGTCTGTACATGAGCAAGGCCTAAGCTTTGCTCAAGAGCTATGGTCAGATTCATAAAAATATTCAAACTGATCTTCCCTGAAAGATCAAAAGCTGAGCTCAACAGGTAACCAGCAATTATCAACTCCTTATCACTGAAAGTTGCTCAGACTTCACATACTTTTGAGCACCTGAAACACAAGGTGAGTGTGACGTCATGTCACAACATTACATAAATTTTACAGACACATGTAACTGTACTATTTGCATTCTCCTTTCACCATCTTCTTTGGACTATAAACTCTATCATGCATAGGAAACACCTGACTAATTGCAGCAGGAAATCTACCCTTTTTATTCCACAACACTGCCTATAGCTGCTTCTTTCAGGCTCCCTGGAGCTTTAATTCACAACTTTTTAATGCCCTCCACAGGGAGTATTTCAAAATGAGGGATGGAAGCAGGATGAAGGCAACAAGAAAAACACTGAGCCTCCCACAGCTTGTCTAGTTTTCTCTTTATAGTGTAAGCTTCTCAGGACAAAGCTCATGTATCGTTGTGTCACTGCCAGCATTGAGTATATAATCAATGGTTTCACAATACTATTGAATTAGTTACTTCCATGTCTTTTCTCCACTTTGTTTAAAGACTTTATCCACTAACCATGTCAATATATTCACACTTCACAGTCATGAAATACTTGTGTAAAAACAGATACACTATCTATATTCAAAACCAGCATAAAATATTCTTTCATTTGCTTGCTTAATATGATTTTTTAGGAAAAAAATGTAACTTGTAATTTTATTTATTTTCTTACTTGCAGCATGGTTGAATCTAAAAATTCTAAATCTAAAGCATTCTTTGACTAAAGTGCACTGAAGTATATAGATATGAAGTATATATATATACATATATATATATATATATATGCAACTGTCCCATATACATAATGATGAAAATTAATATCTGTTTCAAACAATCTGGCCAGGAGGCAGTTCATAGCTGTTAAGCAAAAAAGGATTTGCTCTGAAAAACAGTTCTTCCATCTTCAGTGAAATGGAAGACATTGAAGCATTTCTACAATATCATACTACTCTTTACAGACATTTCTATGGATCTCATGACTGTACCTTGTAAATAATTCACAAAACAAAATGGATCAAAGAATTTTGTCTGAGACAATGAATATTACCCTTTTCCCAGGTGTAACCCCAATGAAATGGGTACTAGTGGCAGATCTAGGAAGACAGACTGAATTTTCTGGTTTCTAGCCCTTAAACAGCTAGACTGATTTTCTGCCCCTCCATAGAAATGGTGTTGAGATGTTAGTAAAGTCAGATATTCGAACTGTCCTCGATGTATGCTAAAGCAAACCAAGTGTGATGAAACATTTCTACTTAAATGTGTTTCATGCTAACTGACATTAGATGCAGAAAGGTTTTGAGTTTGAACACGGATAAAATTCCTCTGAGATTAAGTGTCTCGGTAGACTCAGGTTGAGAGACACCAAAAAAGGCTTCTTCTTAAATATTAGAAAAACAACTTAGGCTTTATGAAAGGGTGTCCAGATATGCCTACTTCCCACTAACTGTGACATTATGCAGCTAGGTGAGATGTCAAACTTTACAATAATCATAATTCACCTGTTAAAATTATGCTTGTTTAGCTGGTTACATGCTAACTCCCTTCTTAAAGGTGAAAGCTGAGACTGACTAGAGTTATCATTACTCCCTCTATGCTTCTACCATTCTCACAATACAGGGTTGGATAGCAGAAGAAAATGATCATTCTTCTAAGACTAAAAAGAAATAATGGACATTTATGATACAGAACTCTACCCATACTTCTTATGAGGTTAATTGGTTTACACACCACTTTTTTGCTTGTCTCTTAAAATAAAATTGCTCTAGACAATATTCAAGAAGTGATACCTTTTATGCAGAAACAACAATTGTCTGCACACAGTTTCACAGTTTAAAGAAAGGTTATTTTGTGTCAAAAGCCAATTGAAAATCCTGCTTTCCTGAATAAAAAGTCTGCAAAATATAATATAAACAGATAATTAAGCCTGATAGGCTATAAAGCATAATCAGGTTTACTGAAGTCCTGTAGAACCTTTTTCTCTGTCATATTTTTTATAGGTAATATATTTTTTTTAATTGGCTTGGTGGGCACTTGCTATTCAAAATAGTGTTACTGGGCTAAACTAAGACTGTTTAAATGTGAAAAGTAATCTGATTTGGAAGAAAATTAATTTTAAACTAAATGTAGAAACTTTAATGCCTTTCTTGAATTCCACCACTGAAGAATACTGAGGGCTCTGTGGTAACTGCCAGGGGTCATAACAAACCTTTTCTTTTTTTTCCTCATAAGTGCCATAAATTCCTTAGAAAGGGCAACAAACTGGTTTCCTGTGATAGATGCCATTTCTAGGAACTACAGATCAAAGGAAAACTCACTGTTGAAATAGTAATCTACTGGGGTACGATGGAGAATAGTAATTCAGCTGTGGCTTCCTGATGTTTTATGAACACATTTTAACAAAAGCAAATAGCTTAATGCTAAACAATGCAATTGTAGGCATGTTCATGGTGATAGAAAGGATGTAAAACTTTTGTCGCATTTGTCATATTTGCTCTTAATATAGATTCTTGTAAAATATTGAGAACAACACAGTAGATGGAACAGCATTGCACATATTTGCAGTTTTCCCTAAATGAAGTGTCAAAAGTCAAATATAATGTCTGCAAGTACAATAGCTTAATTTTTCCCCAATGAAGAGGGAGATAATATTGAGTTTGTAAGAATGCATAATTAAGTATACGGTGGAAATTTAAATATAGCCAGTGCATTTGAGAGTACAAAGCTATCTTTTACTAGCTCAGCAAAATTCAGTCTATTGAATGACTCTCAAAGAGTAAAATGAGTAATGGGTTGAAGTATGGCTTGTCCAGACTTTTTAAATGACGAGTGGGTAAATCCAAGACACTGTGCTTATAGGCCTAAATGAAGCTTGCAGGAAGAGTAGAGACAGAGATTTCTCATAAGCTTGAGAAATCTCAGCTGAAGGTTTTTAATTCTTTATGAGCCTTTGCAAAAACAGTTTACTTGAATTAAATTGTACTGTTCACCCTGAGATTAAAGTGTGTTCTAGGTGGTGAAAGTTTACTTAATTTAATCCTTTAGTCTAGGTTTGACAGATTAGCAAGATGAGTGCAACTGCGAAGACCATATCTATTCTCCATTATATGTAAAATTGTGGTTGGCATCAGAGTGCCTCTACAAATTGTGACAGTACACATTCACTGGAAGTAGAACCATTAAGAAGAGAAAAAGAGATCTTGTGCCATACAGCTCCCTTTTCCACTGGTTGCCACCTCATATAATATTCCTACTAATAATTTATCTAACTTGTTTCATAACTAGCTAAAAAAAATTGTGTATCACAACCTCCCTGATGGTTTTCTACTGACATATCTTGTTCTTTAGTGTTCTTGCATAAAACAAATGAAAATGCAGTGATACTGAAAAAAGAGTGGTCTTTACTTACACAAGCATTCTCTGGGTATATTTGGCCTAGTCATATGAGTAAAACAACTCAGATTTGGCTTTAAAAACTCTAATTTAACCTCTTCCTAACAGATAGGAAAATGAGAGTCATATAGATGTATTTTTTCTCTCATCCAAGCCGGAAAATGGCAAACAGAAAATAGAATGTCACTTGTCACAAATATCTTTCACTCCCTCATTCTGACATAAAAAAAGACATTACCCAGCAATGAAGAAGCCATAGGAGGCAAAGAGGAAAGAAATAGTTTGTAAAAGCTATATTGCCACTTGCAATTCTGAAGCTCCCAGTGTCTTGCAAGTTGATGTCACAGAGGAAAAAACTCTTCATTTGGTCTCCCACTGTTTTGCTGCCCTTTCCTCACTGGTATTGTAGCAGGAGGCAATATAAAAATGCTTTTATTCCATACAAATTGCTTGGCTGCTAAACTCTCTGAAATCTGAAAATTACAGTAGTTGCACAATTTTTTTTTAAGGGTTCTTTCTTCGCAATTACTTCTGACCAGAAAATTAAATACAGAAGAATGAAATTGCAATGAACACAGAAGACACAATTTTGATTTCATTTCCAGTTGAAGAATAATTTTATTGAAATAAAATTGTTATATTTGAGATAAGAATCTGACCAGAGATCCTTAACATTGCCTTTATATGTTCTAGGTTAAACATTTTTTTTCTAACTAAGATAATATCTATATTGAGAAAAAGGCTGAAAATTTCACAAATATATTTGCATACTTAGTGTATTTATTTTTACAAAATGTCATATTAAATATTTTGGTGGTTTTTTCTTTTTTTTTTCCATCTTTAGGTAGGATTTACAAACGCTCTGAACTCATAAAATATGGTCCATGAACTGCAGGTATTTCATATGCCATTTCTAAGTATCAATTGAACTAAAGAAGAGGGCTAGAAAATGCAAAAGAAACAACTTGTATGGTGATTTTTGCGACAAAACTGTTGGTACAAATCTTTATAATTCTCTGATATTCCTAAACAATGCATTCCAATAGGAAACTGTGCTTTTCTTGATCTCTTTTGCATCTTTTTCCTTCTCATTCCTGTATGTCTTAGCTATAACTTTCTTTCTTTGTGTATTTTATTAATTTCTATAAGTTTCTTTTATGCAGAATTATTAAAGTTCCAGACTAGCAATCAAGGTTAAATAAACAATGTACATGTAGAAAACCTGAATCAATTCAAAAATGAAAGAATTGATTTTTTTATTTTAATTTTGCTCATTGATTTTGTTCACAGAAAACAAAATCAATATGGTACCAGCCTACTGACTTTGAAGTTTGATAATATATCTCAGTACAATAAAGAGGTCAAAGCCCCTACTGTACTATAAATTCCTCCACTCAGAACTAATTACTCCAAGTGGAAAAAAAGTGGCAGACTATCAGTTTTGAAAGGATAAACACAAAGGGTGACCTAATTCAGACATAAACGCTTTTTAATCAGGAGAGAAAAAGTATTTTTCAGCAGTGTTGTTCATACAGTTGAAAAGCCATACTATGAAGGCAAGGCACAGTATACAGTCTTGTTACAAATATAATGTAGTTTTCTCAAGCACTTTCTCTCACCAGATCTACATCACAAACTTCAATGGGTTGAAGTTATGTGTTATTCCTAAGGAAAAGAGCTTGTTGAAAAATTATGAATACTTCAAATATCCTCTTTTGTTGCTTCTTATGATGAAGGATATAAATAAATAAATTATCTAGGAGAAAATATTCAGCCTTTCTCTAAATCATAAGTTGATATGTAGTGTAATATCCAAATATATATATAAAATGAATATAAAAATTGGTGTATAGATATATAAAAAATTGGAGTTGGCACTATGATCTCTGTTTCTATGTGATGTATATAGCTTAGTAGTGACTGCAGAGTCAGAGGTTTTCTGTATGTATGGTTTTGATACTGGCAGTTGTACAATCTTTGACACAATTATTCTAGTCTGGAGTGCTCTAGCCAAGTGAATTCAGCTGTCTTTAGCAACCAAACTGAACGTGTACCCATGTGAGTGGCTGTTGATTTCCCTATTTGTTGATAGTCATTTAGCATGTTTTGGTTTCTTTGTCTCTACCTCAATTTCCTTGCAGAGCCATTTCTCTCAGCAAAATCTGAAGCACCAATGCTGCTTGCCTTGAATCCTCTTCCACACTGCTCCATGTCCCCAAGCAGGACAAAGATTTTCAAATACTAAGACTCTTTCTGGATTTCCAGAATTTCAGTCCTGAGGTATATTTTTTTCTTTGTTTATCTAGCATGTCATCAGGATCGGTTTTTTGGGTTTTTTTCAGCAAACCACAAACACTTCATTGATTCAAACACTGAAAATTCAATCTTGTTCACACTCATCTCCCAGTTACTAATTCAACAAATCATCTAATCAAATTTCAGTCCTTTCAAACATGGAACAAAGAAGAAAATGGTGAGTTTTTTCATCCTATTCATACTCGTGAATTAGATGGTATTTGATCCTCTTCCTCCACTTATGATCAGTTCTACGTACCAAACCTTACTCACGTACCATTTGTTTTCCTGTTTTGGGTTCTTGACTCCATTTATTATCTCTCCAAATGCATCCAAAATGTAATCTGAATCTCTTGTTTCTGGAGGTTTTTATGATGATTTATCATGTTTTGTTTTGTTTTTTCTAATAGCTTTGCTTTAAACGTCCACTTGGTTGTGCAGTAACCCTGTCCCCTGGGAATCAATTTTTTAATGTAAGAGTAAAGACAGTTCATGGATTTTGTGATCCAACATCCCTTAGAGTTGGAGTGTCGTTTCATAAATAATTCACTTACGAGCACATACATTCATTTTACATGATTCCTCAATGTGGCCAGGGTGCTGCGTAGTCTGCACTGTATCCACCTACAAAAAATACAAAAATATATGTCTGCTTACCAGGATGTGAGTAGGGTTTGGCTAACCTAATCCTCTACCATGGATCTTACTAGCGAGCAAAAAATTTCTCTTCTCTGCCTTAGGTCCAAACATACGCCATAAAATAACTGTTTTGGCAGCGAAGACAGAACTGTCTGTTTCATACAGACACGTAAAGAAACATACTGTTTCATATTTCTTAAGAAAAAGAAGGAATTATGTTAGCTATGCCCAGAAACAGGCTGGTTTTAAATTATAGACAAATTGGAGTGATTATATAATCTTCCTTTTCTTACTCAGAGTTACTGCAGACAGAGTAAAAAATAATATAGATGTCTCAGGTATCAGTGACGAGCATAACTCTTCTCCACTAAATGATGGGATAAATAATGCAGTACAGAGAGTTGAAAGATGCAAAGAATAGGAATTTTACAAGAAAACAAACAGGCAACTCCTCTTTCCCTTCATCTATCTCACCCAACCACCAGATAAAATAGAGTGAGCAAGCCAGATTTGGAGGGCAACATACAGTATACAATGACAATTCTATGAGCATCTACATACTTCAAAATGCCGGGTATCAACTATTTTGCTCCAAGGTGGACATAAAGAAAATGGAGAACTAGGGGAGAACCTTCTTCCTTTGAATCACTTTGATCAATATGTTTGTGAAGGAAATGAGACATTAAAGAGACATGCACATCTTGTGATAGTGAAGGTTTCTGTCCAATATATTCTTCAAAAACAGCACTTAAAATATAACTTAGAATTGGGTCATCCACACAAAAAGTATTAACCCATTATTGTTGGTTACATAATATGTTTTGTTGGCATTCATCAGTCTTTTCAGCTTTTCCAGTACTGTTGAATTAATAATAATTTATATTTATTTTACATCACTGAGTACTACATCCTTATTTTACTTAATCACTTCTTCTAATCTGGTGCACATATGCAAAGTTAAAACCAAATTACACAAACATAGGACAGCGATGTCAAGTATTTTTATAAAGCATCTTCTACTCTATAAACAAAATCCATAAAAGACTCTGAAATATCCTCAAATAATAATGTCTGCTCCTCAAATTAAATATGATCTTCCTACAGGAAGCCATCTGGGACAAGCAAGCAAAACATTCTGTTTTGGTTGAAGAAGCAATATATTTACACCTCAGTAAAATTCTTCATTATCACCAACCAAATTATATACAAATCTCTTTGTTCAATTTACACTGACATAGCTTGACTAAATTGACTAAACAGCAAAACCAGTAAATAGGGCAAAATATTCAATAAAAATACAGGTAATGTACTATCTATGTATCTATCTACATATCTATTTTTATACATCTATCTGTACCTTTTATTTAAGTTCATTGAATACCTCAAAATTACTAACTTAACAGTTATACAACTTCATATAGAAATTAGGTTTGCTAACTTCAAGGAGAGTACATACACTGAAATGGTAGACTTGTCCAGTATGCAATCAACAGGGATCTGTTAGCATGTATTTTAGATATCTTTCTCCAAGATAGAAACACAATTGTGAGAATTTGGTGCATTCATAAGATATTTCTGAGGTCAAAAAAGATCATAGGTATTTCTTCTATAGTTAGAGCTTTCTTGTATGACAGATACTCATATTTTTTTCAGTTAACAAATCAAATCATAAATAGTGAGAGCAAAGCTAAAACAAGCAAAACAAATTACCTGACACGTACTAGACAAAATGTTGAATCTTTTTTATCACAAATGCAGTATATAATATCATTAAATCTGAAATAATCATGGAAGTCTCAGTGTGTGTCTCTATTACCTGCAGTACACCTGGTGCAGCATACAAAGGGAAGGATGACAGTGCAATTTCTTGTGCCTCTCTTACATCTTATTGAGGAACAAAGTCTGCATCAGCTGCCAATCTTCGGCACACACCATGCAGGCAGGGCGACCAAACTGATGGAAGGCCTTGCACCTGCACTGCAAGTGCTGCACACTCCATGACAATCCAAAGACAATGCTGGAGCAAATGAATGCTTCAAAATGCTCAGTGCTGCTCAGAAATATGTACAGAAGGACTCCAAACATAGGCTGAAAACAAATTCACACCCAAAACACATTCCCATGCTCTGTGTCCTTAGTGTAGATGCACCCATAAAAAATGATTGAGATAAAATAATTAGAAAATTATCTTTTTTCTTCAAATTTCTGTTAATTTAGATGCTGTTTCCCCCACTTCTCTATGACAGTTGATGAACATTGCTAGTTTCCAGGAAATTGATATTACTGTCTTGTTCCTTCTCCCATTTCCTTGCACAGAAATGCACATAGACCAGAGTTAAATGAAGAATTGAATCACTACCTCATTTTTCATGAGCAAGATGCTTGCAGCTCCCCACTAATCCAGTCCATAATACTGAAATATAGGCCTGGAAGTTTCTTATTACATACTGAGTCCACTTTCTGCTTATCATAGGTGTAATTTCACATAATTTCTTGATAGGTTACAATTCTCTTGCATGAATATTTCAATGGGAAATTGCTTCCAAAATTTCAATGCTGCAGTAGATAAAAATTATTGCAAAAAACTCCCAAATTTATTCAAGGATTTTTTTTTCTGTTTCTCCTTTTTCCTTAACTTGCATATTCATTGGCATTGGGAAGCAACCTTTTAGTATTAGTGATGTATATTTGTTATTAATTGCAATTATTTTTCATTGAGAAGTCACACTCTAACAGAGTATAGGTGATCACAGCCATAACATATTGCTACAAACTCAGAATTATTGACTTCTGCAAGTACTGTTTTATTGTGGGGGTTTTTTGCCACTCATTTCACTTTATTCTTAGAACTAAATCTCTGTAAATGTGTTATGATTGCATTATATATTATATATTCATCTGATTGATATGTGCACATGACTAAAAATGTGACACATTACAAGTTTCTGCAACAATCTTAAACGGAACTGAAAGGCACAACATGCTCATTTTTGCCCACTACAGCAAATGCCAGATAAAAATATATCTCCATAGATTTCCTGTTTCACAAGATACTTCTAACCTATTTTTAAACTTCTTATACACATGTAACTTCATTTTCAATTTGTTGCAGAAATCAAAATAGGATATGAAGAACTATAAAAAGTATATTGAATATATTTCCTTAGAATGTATGTGTTGCAGAAGGAAAGGTAATTCTCATATTCTTAAAGAAACAAAAGAAAATTAATTAGTAAATAAAATATTCATTATCTTTATGTTGTGCCATTTGTATACACATGTAAAGGCCACATACAGGCAAAAAATAGGCAAAATGGAACTCATGAACAGTTCCTTTCTGAGTAAGAAATCAATAAGGACTTCTACACATGATCACAAAGGGATGCATAAATTTTGATAATTACAATTTATGTAATAGGTATGATTTAAATTAATATAAAAATTTAATAATCCTGAAAATGAAAGTTAAAAAAAAAGAAGTTAAAGAAAACAGCTTTAAAGGGTAACACACCTAGAGTTAGTACACTGTTTAACATGACTGTATTCTCATCTAACCTCATTTAAATTAAATTTGTCATATTTCTGTCCTGTGACTACTTCTGCCTCCTGCATGTTAGGTAAATCAAGTCTATCAAAACTAATATCTTTAGTTCTCACCAAAACAAAACAAACAGAAAAAAACCAACTCCTTTTAACCCATGATTACAAGCACAAATTTGATAAAATAAACATCTATTGTTCGTTATCTTAATGAATCATTATCATAACTCTCTGGCTTATTGATTTCCTTCTCACACTATGCTTATAAATGAATTTTGAACATTTAGGAATCTGTCTAATCCCACCACATGTTATTTTCATAGTCACACTTTGCAATAATACGGTGATGTATCGACCACTCTTGATATAAACACTAGAGGACTGCTGGCTCACAAAGACAGTGGTTACAGATGGAAGAACTGTGTACATGCCATTGACCTGAAAGTAATTAATTCATCCCCACAAACTAAAGAATTTATAACTTAGAATTTTGAAAAAATCACATCCACTTAAATGTTAAGAATCAGTTCTTTCTAAATAAACCCAAAATGCTGTAAATTAATAATAAACAAATACATTCTATTAGTAGTAGATAGGAATGAAACACAAAATAAAATAGGTTCCATTGAACTCTCTAATCCACACCCACAGAAACAGTATAATATTAAAAAATTGCATATTTAATGCTATTTAGTAAAATGACTTGCCATTCCTGAAGCACAGAACTGCCTTCATTACAATCCACTACAAAGATATTATTGTTCTATCTTCAGTACATATGCATTGACTTATGTCAGGTAGATCATACTCAGAAATATAACTTGCTAACAGTATTTTGAAGGCACAAAGTGGAACAGCATAGTATAATATAAACAGCATAAAAATTCTCAATAATGCAAACTTCCTTATGGTTTGCATTCGACTTATGTAATACATTTATCAAAATTCTATCGCCTTGCCCTATTGATGTACTGCATTAAGAAGTACTGCAATGATAAGAATGATACCTATTTAAGTTATTTATTACAATCAAGTCAGAAAAACTCTGGACCTCCTTAAACAATACTGCCATGTCAAGAAAAGAAGGTTCACTGAGGAACAGAAGTGCAAATATCGATATCCTTAGATGCCTCTGATGCTGCAAACCTCACACTGAGAAGTTTGTGCTGCTCCTTAAACAGCTTATAGAACATAGCTTGATCTCGGTGTAGATAATGCTACTAGCAGTTTAATCCATCATTAAGGAACGAAAACATTAAAAGC
Source organism: Orthonyx spaldingii (assembly GCA_013397795.1). Taxonomy (NCBI): domain Eukaryota; kingdom Metazoa; phylum Chordata; class Aves; order Passeriformes; family Orthonychidae; genus Orthonyx; species Orthonyx spaldingii. Next base: position 46,378 of record VZTJ01006430.1, on the reverse strand, counting down.
ATGGTCCACATTTTCTTGTTGTTTCTTCATCCCTTTTCTTAGGAATACACAAGCTTACAGGAAGGAAAATATCTATATAATTCTATTATTCTAAACAAATGAAGTTCCATTTCAAAACTATCATGATATTTTTATGTCACCTCAAACCCAGAGAGTTGAAATCTTTTTTTTTTTTTCAGTTTCTAAACTAAACATATAGTGGTACATATTTACTATTATGACAATATTGTTCCTTAATACATTTTGCTGATATTTATTCCCAACATACTTATGAAGAGCAATCACATCTCTCCCCACTTACTTTCTTAGGGTTCTGAGGTAAACATAGCAGTGGCTTAAAACAAGACTGCAGGAATAGTTACACCCTCACCCATCTGCCCCACCCTTTGGATGGGCACTAAAGCCTTCGGGGCAGGGTTATATGACATGCCTATGAAAGAACTCATGTACTATTGCAGTCTTCAGCTGGGTGCATTAAAGTAAAAGAATTCCAATTTTGGTTTACCCTAATATACAAAGCAGTGGTTCACAAAGTGATTCAAAGGAGGTTCAAGTATTCATGCCTTGAGGATAGTAACAACTTCTGCCATCCAATTTTAGCCTGCCGCAGCATGTCTCTCAGAGCCTTAAGTCTGAATAAGCAAAGCCCTTTTAGTCTTCCCTTGCACAGCTAAATCTATATTCCATGGTTATTAAACAGCTTTTTCTGAATGTCTAAAAGTAAGCTTAATTCTTCCTGAAAATGGTTGACTAGAATAACAGAACGATTTTTCAGAAGTCTCATGAATGACTTCTCAAATGACGAGACTATGTCTGTTTCTCTCACAGCAACACTCAAATTAATGCAGTCTTATGTTGTAGAAATAAGTTTGTTTGTGTCACACTAGTGCTCCTAGGAATTCTGCTTAATGTATTAAACTCTTCTCTTTTTCTACTGCTCCCATATCATTATTTCCTAACTGAATTTACAACTTGTTTTAACTTCTAAAGTCTAGAATATTTTCTAGTCCTTCGTCTAGTAGTCTAATACTCACACAAACTCGTGATGTTTATCATATTTGTTTCATCATCAAGTCTCCTTATTACATTTGCAGTAATTTTGCTTTAAAGCAAAAATGTTCTTAAGACTGATACTTGACTCAAGTAACTTCTATAATGCTTACCTTTGCAAGAACGCCATTTGTCATCTCATTTAAGTGAATTTCTTACAGATTTTTTTTATTCCTTTGTAGTACCCATCTTCCTCAGGTGCACAAATAATTTCCCAGGTGGCACAGTATCAACTGCTTGCTGAAGTCCAAGGAGAGAGATTACTAAATTTTCTTTGTCTAGAAAATTGGTTATCTTTTAAAGGAAGTTATCAGATTGGTTTGTATGAACTCCTTTCAGTAAAGGCATTTTCAATTTCCATCCTATCTTCCCTCGTTCTTTATGTCAGTAACTTAATTTTTTTTCATATAAACTCTGCTCTACTGTTTGGTAAAAGATAAGGTCACACTTTTAGACCTTTATCCCTTCTTTTCCATCTTCTCCATTACTTAAATATAAATACTGTGTTTGCTATTCTCCAACAAAACAGTACTTTTTTTTTATTTTCCTAACAGATTTGTTTAAAAGAAGACATGAAATGTTTTGCTCTGTATCACTCAGAATTCTGTGGTGACACCTATCTGGTCTTAATTGACTTATATGTATCAGAGTCCTGGTTCTGCTTTTATCTCAGACACTTCCAGCTCTTGCCTCCCATGTATATCTTATCACATCTACATTACTTTTCACTTCTAAGTGTAATAATTGTCCTGATTCTCTTCCTTGCTCTTACAGCTTAATAAAGTTTTCTTTTAATCATCCCTTTAATGTCTACCTCAGCTGACATTTGTCAGCACTTTATCCTGATAATGACCACACCCCTATAATACACATCTCTCTGTTTATCTGACTTTCTGTCCCCCTCCTTTTCCCATTCACTGCAATTTCCTGATCTTGTAATTTATTCCATTAAAAAAAAATCTTCTCATACATCTGCATTGAATAAACACATGTACATCTGAGACTGAGAAGGAATTTGAGATATTTTACTTCTTAGACAAGTATGAATAATATTTCTGAATCAACTTCCCCACTTTCCTCCTATCTGTTGGTGTATACAAAATCATTGTCTACCCCTACTACTGAAGGCCAATCCTGAAGAGAATAAACTGTATTAATTGAACAGGAAAGATGTTTTTCCAAATCCCAGAATTAATCTGCCTAGAGACAAAATGTCTGCTATGTATTAATGATCCTTTGTCACTTCATACATAGTATTATATTTATTTATAATTTCTAGCCATCATACTGTACTCACCAAGACAGAAAGAAAATTAATAATGGCAAGACTTCATTGCTTAATGTATTAAAAAGCTGAGGTAAATAACAATTTTTTTTTAAATGTAATTTTATTTTTTAGAGGCATTAATATCTGGTTGTTTTAAAGGGACTTTTTAAGTCATTGCCTAATGTATAATCTACGTGGAATGGTATCTGTCAATTAAATTTGTTGTTTACTAAGGTTTCCATTTGCTCATACAAGGCCAGAAAGGACTTCTAGTGAAATGTTCATGAGAGGCGTAAGCATTACTCAAGGAATTAAATACTTTACAGATATATTTAAAATAGACCACTGTGACGTGGTAGAAACAGCAAGCTGATACATTTATTCCTTACTTTGCTAAGGAAAGTATTACTTTTCATCTCATGGGCACAACAGAATTTACAGGAAAGCTGTACACTTCAGGCCTTTGGAGACACTGGGCCAGTAATCCCTGTTGGATACAGACACTCCTACTTCACCTGGGGTACAACAGGGTTCAGGGGTTTCTCCTGCTCCACCACCACTCCTCAGCCCCCCTGCCTGCCCTTGATTGAGAGGGGTATTTATTCTCCTCTCTAGTCAAAATGCACAAATGCATATGTGAAGCAGAGACCTGCTGCTCCTTCTTGCGTGAATGAAACTCCATCCATCAGGCAGCAAAGAGGATTATGTCAAAGGCACAGTAGGGCTCTAAAGGTAGAGACTTACAGAGCAGCCAAAACCAAAAGAAGAAGTTGTGAAAAGCAGGGAGAGTGAACTATGTAAGGAAGTTGGTTTAACTGTTTTATACAGGATCCTTAGGCAGGAAATGACAGACCTACCAGTGTTCATATCAAATTCCAAAGTACAAGTAGGTATCACTCTCACCTAGAAAACTCACTGATCACAGCAATATCTCTCCTGGCAGGGATGTTACAGTAAAAAAAAAAAAAAAAAGCTATGACGAAAATGTCAGAAGATGAAAGAAAGCACTTTTACCAGTGTATCAGCCATTTGAAAAGAAATGTCACAATAGGCATAGGTTGAATCCACTGTTTGAACAGATCACAGAAAACATGGATGCAAAATACAGATTCAAAAAGCGACATTAAAGGAGAGTGTTGTTCAGTAAACAAAACGTAAAATTAGGCTTCCAGAATCCCTCTGAAATGTACTTCCAAGCTGCAATCAAAAGATTGTAAAAGGTACAAATTTTCATTTAGTCTGCACATTCTAAATAATCACTTATGTTATGGAAGCATCATAATAATAAACTAAGTTTATAAAGAATAGAGTTATTCTTAGATACTATGCTATATGTATGCAAAACACTAAATTGTTGCAACAATACTGTCAACCTGTCTGTATTGTCAACTCTTCACTTTCTTAAAATCAAGTTCAAAGCAAGAAGGGTTTTTTTTGTATCTGTGTTTTCCCTGTCAAAGGAAACATAAATTCCATGCTTCTAAATCCCTTGCAACTTTTGAAGTCCTTTATCAAGAACTATTGTGTTTCCTAACAAATAAGAGCTCATTTTATAGTGTGCTGTAGGAGTAGAGTATGGTAGATTGGTTTAATTAAAGTCTGTCAAAATATCATAAGATTTTTACATTTTGCAAATAATTGCTTTTTCTTGTCTATTCACTTTTTGTTAATAGAAACAGAGAAAGTTATTTTTATCTGTAATATATGATGTAGAATGAAGAAAAAATAAGAAAAAATAAGGCGTTAATTATGTCACCTTTAATTTCTTAGACTCTCTTTTAAATTAAACCTAAAATGACCAAAATTAAGCTAGATTTGACAATGGTTATACATGTGAAATAATCTCACATATCAAAACTAGACTGTCGTTCTAAGAGTTCACATGCAAAAGTATGTGAACAGTGAAAAGCAGCGAATGTTGCATTCAAATATTTGTGAGATCAGTTGAATTACCTCACATTAAATTGCACTCTGGTGATTCGAACATAGCATAGTTTACATACTTACAGGTATTAGGTGAGTACTAATCCTTTTGTTCATAAATTTCTCATGGTCAATTAATTTATGTACAGAATTTGCACATGGGAGTGCTAAATTAACACTATAAACTGGTTTAGTTTAGCATTTAGAGTTCAGGTTTTTTTTCATATTTGATCAAAATAAAAAAGCATCTTTTTCCAGTGAAGTAGCAAAATTTTTAGTGTAGGACCCAACATCAGTCTTAAGTGTGTCTCCACTTCTTTTATATTAAATTACATCTAATATGCAGAGTGAAAAGACTTTTCTGTGTCTAGATAAGTTACAGAGGAATAATCCAGTTTATTTTTACACAGCTGTCCCTACTCAGCATATTATCAGCTGTACAACTCAGGAGTAAGACACATTAGAATGGCTGCCCCATATCTTGGAGGAGGGATGAATAACAAAAAACATTTTTCCAGTTAAGTTTCAGGAGACACATATACATGAATGAAACTGTGCCTAGTCTGGCTGGCAAGCAGAGTACATGAGCCAAGACTGAAAGGTCACAATTCTAGATATTTATTCGGAGGGGTTTCTATTTCAAATAGAAGGATGCCTTAGAAATTAAAAATGAGTGCATACTTCATGTATATTTTAATTGGTTTTCTCCATCACTGTAGAATATTTTACAAGTGAAAGGCCTCTCTCTCTTTCCTTGAATAGCAAGGTTCCTGAGCTGATTTCATTTTAAAATTTGCATAACCTTTTTCCTGATGCCTTTTCAGTAGTTCTTTCTTTTAATTTGAGTCCTTCTTTGGATGCCCACAAACATCACATTTTTTTGAGAAATTTCTAAATAATGGCTTATCTTCTTCAAGAAATTGAGAGACCTTTGAAGTCATTTTCTTAAAGACATCATGTAACTTATCTAGGGGGAAAAATGTTAGTGCTTTACTCCAACTTCTGGCTTTCCTAGAAACAAACAAATACATGGTGTATGTCCATAAAAGCCCTCTGCTTTGTAGGATGAAAAACACTTAATTCCCATCTGTGTATCATGCAGAAACTTGAGAAATCCAAGGCTGTAAATCTTTTGTTTGGATCTGCTACATTTAAAAGAATGCAAATTCATTTTGCAATATTGTACAGAGGACTAAGAAAAAGGAAAATATCTTGACAGGTTTTAGTACAATACAATAGCTAAGCTTTGTTGGAGCAGACTGCCAGCTAAAACTAATTCTTTGTGGAACACAGAGGAAACAGCAGCAGCATGAACTCTAGTATCTCCTTTGCAGTATCTACGCAGACTGTGGGTAGCACACTGGGCTAACTTTTGCTTTATGGATAATGGGGTCCACTCTCAGCAGAACTTTAAACATCAGTAAATTCTCTCTGCAAATTACTTCTCTTTTGAGTTAAATGTGAAGGGAACGTACGCTTGCAACGTGTCTTATGCCACATTATAAAGGAGCAAAAGAGAAACATACACTAGACATTTACCCCACTTCTACTAGGATGAACAAGAATTGCATCGTGAGCATTTATATCTGCACAAGGGGACAGCCATGCTCAGTAAACTCTTCCCCCTCTCCCATTTTAAAGACCATATTTACAAAACCTGTCTTTGTAGATGCTTGCTAATACTCAAAACGATTGAAACAAGCAGGCCAGTTCACCTTCCTGGTTCTTGATCCACAGAAATACAGCAGAAACCCATGAAACTGAATGCTTACAAAACCAGATCTGACAAAAATATTCCTGTGAAGTTATTTACAAAATATAATTCTGAAGAATGTAAGAGTTCATTGTCATTTCATTTTACCAAATTTTACATAGATTATGTAGCTATGTTTCATGAAAGCCTGTTATGATTCAAAACTATTTAAAACTATTTAAAGATAACAAGTAAACCAGAATAATTATGCTACTCAAGTGTGTTTTACAAGTCATTGTTCTACCTTATGCTTATAAAGAGAGGAAGGAAGGAGAAAAATAAAAGGAACTAAAAAGGTGTTGCATCTCCAATGAGTGCAGACATTTTAGATCTACTTGATTTACTCAATTTGTTTTAAGAGTGAAAAGGAATCTTTGACAAAACTGTCATCTTTGAAATATGGTGATATTTCATTTCCTCCCTTCTGCACTACTTAGATTGCTGGGAACTGAAATACTTCCAGCAGTCACTGTGTCCAATTTTTCAGAGCTGTCACTTCCTACCAAATCTGCTTAAGCAAAATACTTATGTTAGAAAACAGAGCAAACATATGATATAAAATACGTTCTACATTTCTTTGCAGGACAACTGGTATTCAAACACAAAACAGAAGGAATATGCAAACATCTAGAATTTGAGTTCCATAGACTCTTTTAAACCATAAATCTGATTAATTTTCAGAGATGCATAGAATTAGCTCACTTTTTTTGAATTAACTGATTTTATTTTTTTCACAATAATTATAATCAATGCTATAAATAAAAAATAATCAAAATGTTATTTCTAAAGAAAGCACTCCAGGTTATTAAAACAAAAATCACACTTCATCTGAAAGACAGAAAACCAGAAGATGATAAATTTTAATCCTCTCTAGTTCACATGCTCTTTTGGTCAGTATTTGATGCCCTGCAAGGTAACACAAAACTGGAACAACTTTACACTTAGGTGCCTTTAGCCTCCAATATAAAGAACAGACATTACACGAAATGCAAACCAACCCTATATGCTGCTAAAAACTACATTAAAAAAATGTTAAGATCTTTACCTAATACAGATTACATTTTGCAGACGAAAAAATACAAGAAGAAAACCAAACCAAACAGAGTAGAAAATAAAATGTTTCTTTCAAGAGTGAATTTTAAATTCTGGATGCCAAGAAATTTTACAAATGAAAAAATGCAGAATGGTGTTGGCTCTTACAGAGTAAATATTACAGTTTATTTTCTTACTTTCACAAATATTTTCTGGTTGTATTAATTATGCAAAAATCTTATTAAAGTTTGAAGTTTACACATGAGGAATTGTGTAAGACTAACGTTACTCCTACTGCTTTAGAAAGCCTGTCATGTTACAGGAAAGTCAGTGCTTCTTACTGTGTACAGTTCAAATCCCAATACTCTGATGGCCCGTTAACACCAAATATGTCACCCTTTGACACCACAGAATCAATACACTGGAATGTCATGGCACCCTGATGGGCCACAAAGTCTTTGTATACATTTATTAAACAAAGATTTTGTATTACTTCAGAGAAGAAATGTGTCAAGTTAAAATCAATTTCAAGTTTCTTACTAAGAAGGAAATAGTCCTAGGCAAATAAATGATTTTTTTCAGATTTCACTCCATCAAACATAGGAAGTAAACAAAGTTCAAAGTCATTTAGACATCCCCTCCTGAACAAGGACACTTGCATGTGCACACTGCTCTAAATTTTACTCCTCATATTCAAGACTTTTTGACAGTTCTTTCCCACCCAGATCATCACCCACACAGCCCTTGATGAGATCTTCTTTCAGGATAGGATAAGAAAAAAAATATAACCGAATATAAAAATTTTAGTATAATCAAATAATAATACCTCAAATCTTAGGTACAAAAAGCTCTTCTAAAGATTATTTCGTCCATTTTCTCACATGATCATCTAAATATTGGGACTACTAAAGGGAGACAAGACAATTTCTTACATTTAAAAAATGCTTTTGCAGCATACTCCAAGAAATTTGAGACAAAGTTATTGACCTTTCTGACAGCAGTGGAAAATTGCATTTGAGACAAAACCATCGGCATCTTCTCACAATTAAATCTTAAAAATATTTTTCAAATCTAAGACAAGAAGTGTTGATTATTTGTGTTCCACCCTTGGATAAGCAACACACACTGGCCAATTTGAGATTACCTGGATGTTCAACAGAAAAAAAACCTCTTTAAAAAAACCCTTTTAAAAAAACCTCTTCCTGAGATGCTGTGCAGCTGGCAGAGTAAAGACTCCTGTCTTTCTTTAGCCTCTGGATTTCAAAGCTATGTCCATTAGACACACACAGAAACACACACATGTACACTTGATTCCTGCATATCTCGAAGGCCTTGTCAAAAAATAAAAATGTACAATTCTCAGTATTCACATTTCCATAAAAGTACATTAAATACTTAAAACTCATAAAGTAAATTCTTCCTAATCCATATGAAAATTAGTTATTTTCTCAGTTAAATAGTAAATGGCCAGCACAGATTAGCATCTATGAATAAAGAATAAGCCAAAATTCCAACTGTATCCTTATGAACTTTAGTGCTGTTTTAATTCATTACAATATGCTTTAGTATACAACAAAATACTGCTGTTAAAATGGGATTCTTTAATACTTTTTATAAATATGATTCTTCATCTGATTTATATATGTGAGATAATAAATTTATCAGTGTTGAAGTTGTAATAAACACTCGCACGTAAACAAAGTACATGTAAAACATTTAAGGTGTTTCTAAGGTAGTAGCATAGGCCATGTTGCTGAGAGATAAGAGGTAACTTGTTTCTTCAAAGAAATGTAAACTAAAACATATCTCATCTTGTGAACTTTTTCTTTATACTGACATTACATACTGTAATAGAATGATTGTGTGGCATTCTGTCAACCCAGCTGCTGGCTATCCTTAATAACATTAAATAAATTGAGGAGATTATCAGTAGGACTTTCCATTCATACGTTAGTGGCCATCAATACAAAAAAACTTCAAAAGAGGCAATGCTGAAACTTTGCTGTGTGAAATCATTGCATTCCATTTATTCCATCTCAGAAGCTGTTTTCATACAGGTGTTGCTCTCCTTTTGCCTCAATCAATGACATCCAGAACAAGCAAAGATTAAAAAAACCTAACAACAAAAAAAGCTAGCACAAAAAAAAACCAACAAAAAAAAAACAAAAAGGAGAGCTGGAAAAAAAAAAATAACAAAAAGGAGAGCTGAATATTGTTTCTTTATACTGCAATAGAACCTGAAAATTTCAAACCACTTTGCAAATGTCCCACTAAATAATGGGTTTTAGCTGTAAGTCATGCAAATTGCACACTGTGAAAACAGAAAAA